>APFE031392032.1:32042-126413 GCA_000404065.3 Pinus taeda
AATCTTCCCTTTTCCTTTACTATTCCCAACTGATAGGGTAGCATCGCCGTGAGATTCAGAGGGCGATGAGGGGCGGGCTGGATCGCGGGACCATACTTCTAAAACCCTAGGAATGCCAAGACAATCACGAAGAAGGTGGTCATCCTTGCACAATCTACAAGGAAACTTGACCTTCCGCGGAGGAGCAGAAGGTGGCCCAACTTCAGGTGTACTCGAGGGGGTAGCTACGCTTTTAGCCTCTCCTTTAAGAGCCTTCTTCTTCTTCTTCTTCTTAGCCACCTGGTTACTCGAATCGAGACTTTCACCAGGCGAAGTAGAAGATGAGGACGTAGAAGTGGGCGTAGAAGGGGAGAGGTCCACCTTAGAATCAACATGAGGTTTTTCAGGTGGAGGGACTGATTGATCAGTAGGTGAGATGGCGGGGACCAGAGAGGTTGAGAACAACCAGAAAGGCAACCCAACAGTTAACCCTGGGAGGGACAACGTTGCCATGTAAGGAGCACCAACATTCCCGAGAGGAGGGAAATGACTAGGATTCCCGTCAGGAGGGGAACTTGGGTTGGTGAACCCCGAGAAAGTTCCCATCAAGAACGAAAAAGAAACCTACTCAAGCTAACGCGAACAAGACCTAACCGGGTAAATTTGAACGCGGCCGAATAAATTTTAAGACAAAGGAACTGAACTTGACCTTTTCATGTTTTAAGAGTCGAGAAAAGGACAAAAAGGTGACTCTAGTCGCCTTCGAATGTTTTGTGAGCCCGAAGTGACAAACTACTCAAGTGAGCCTTTTCTTTTAAGGAGTCCGAAAAGGATCAAAAGTGACTACTCTGAAGAAACTAGGCAAAGGGTTCACCAGACAATCCGTAAAACTGCATATACACCTTAGCAATCATATGAAAGACAAGGAATTTCTGTACGGCAGTCAATCTTCTCGAATGTTGTGTTCGGTGCGTTACGAGCTGTAAGGCGGCAGACAAGGCTTCCTATGGATCAAGGATGATAACCTAGTGGAGTCTCCCCATATATACGCGACGGTACGTGGGAGCGCAAGTCCGTACTAGACCACGGTTGAATCACACAATGAGGAATCACCCAACCTTAATGTGAGAACAAAAGTGACTAGATTTAACGACGCCGGAGCACGTCTCTAGCCTAGACCTCTAGAATGTGAGCGTTATGTTCCAATGCGTTGTTAGATTCATTCGGTTTATTTTAAAGTTGATCTTGTGTTAAGTTTCAGTTTTCAGGTCCTACCGTATGTAATCTCTCAAAATTCCCTAAATGCAATCTATATGCCAAAAGATGTCATTCCATTCGATGAATGCTAATGACAAGAGAGTTAGAGAGCTTTCATGCAAACGAAATGATCACAAACAACAAAGAGTTTCCCTAATGCAACTAATGCAAATCAATAAACTTTTCTTTAAGATCACTAATTCACTAATCAAAATGAAAAGTCCTAACTTTCATTAACCGTTTCAAAGCAAAAGAGATTTTCTTTTTCAATAATGGCAAAATGCACTAAAGAACTTTTGAGAAATAATACAAACAAATCCTATTCAATACAAGCACATTCAGTTCCCTAAAATCACAAAGCGATCCCTCAAAGACAAGAAAATTCTCAAAGACACAAATGAGCCATGTAATCTAGGCCCAAAGCGAAACAAAGCGGAATTCAAGTGAAAAAGAGGAAAATCACTCAAATAATGCAATGAAACGATTAACAACCACTAAACGAGTGCAAAAGAGCAATCAGAAAGTTGACTGGACCAATAGAAGACCAAAACTCCTAAGGAAGGCTCGACACACAAAGCCACTAGATGCCCTAGGGCTAGAAATGTGAAATCGATAGAAGAAGGCAAACACAAAGGGTAAGGTAATCTATGCAATTGTAATCTATGCACACTGAAAGTGTGAATGTAATCTAGCACAAATAAGAATCCAATTATGCAAGTGTGATCTATGCAAGAGGAATTCTCAAACACAAGATGATTCTAATGTAATCTAAGAACCAATCAAGTGCAAATCAAGAAAATTGGGTGAGATTTCCAAAGATCAAAAAATAAAATCACTCAAAGGCGATTAACACTCATACACAATTTAGCCCCCCCGGCGAATGAGGGGGAATTTTTTTTGCAAAAACAAAAGCAAAAAGATGCAAAATTGTGAAAAGACTGAGACAAACCTTCAAGTAATGATCAAAGGAAATCAAATTAAGAATCTCTCAAAAAAAGAGAATCAAAATCAGTCAAACAAGACTCCAACACACTCAAGCAGTCGAAAAAGATGTGGTAAGATACAAATCCAAGCTCAGAAGGCTGGCAAACAAGCGAACTGAAAAGGTTAACAGGCCTGGCGCAACTGTCAGGCTGTAACTCGCGCTATAAAGGGATTGGCATGGGTTTTCAGTTAGCAACATGTGCCAACTGGCGCGACTGTCAGAGGAAAAGCCGCGCTAATAAAGTTTTGCAAGTCAAAAAAGAAAAACAAGCAGTCCAAATCTTGGTTTACAGTATCTAGGAAGGCCAGGAAGCAAGAGGCAGCAAGAAATTCAATCCAAAAAGCTATCCAAGCAAGCAAACAAGAGAAAAACAAAGAGGCAAGAAAAACTCCAAGTTGTTCAGTCCGTAAACCAAACCGGAGATTGACTGAAGTGGCTTTGATCTACTTCACTAATGCAAAGCAATATTGTTTCGAAGGCTATCTGGCCGTACTTCAGGCTCTGTCTAAAGTTTACAAATCAAACAACAAGCTAACTCCCCAGCGGAGTCGCCAAATTGTTGGAGAGGTAAATCCCCTCTACGGATAGAGGCGATCCCTACTAGCCCAGAACGAGTCTAGCAACAATCAAACAATGCTACCACGCAAGTCCCTAATTTCAAATAAAAGGTAGGTGATGAAGACCTACTTGGATTCCAACGCTATTGTTCGTAGAAGAGACGTCCCCCTCGCTCCTTTGCTTTGGCCGGTCACAATCCTCCATGATCTCCGTGAATGGACACCTGCACACAAAGAGAACAACACAAACACAAGCGTGAAATATAGTAAATGCAATTATACATCAGTCAGGAAGGATATAAATCAACATCAATCATTACAAAGACAATGAGAGTGGAACCATAATGATAGTCATCTATTATTAATAATCAACAAAGGAGAATACAACCAGAGTTCTGACATCAAGTCCTCCTTTGGCTGGGTGCTCAGCTACGCAAGTCTTACAAAGCTTGGAGGGATGGGGAACAAGCCTCTCTCTCTTTGGTGACAAGATCTCCTCACTTAGGTTAAGCCTTATGGACATAAAGAAGGCTTTTGCAACTCTAATCTCTTGATATCTTCCTTTCAGCACCAGTATTACCACTCCTACTACTACTAGCTTGCTCAAGGCATGGAGAAAAGCTTTTATAAATGAAAGAGGAAGAGATAAGATCAATCACAACAATCATGGATTTGGCTTTATCACTTGGAAACTTCCATGGAAGGGTGGCAAACTACTTCCCATTCAAGGAGATTCGAAGCCAAACCATCCTTACCTAACATAGATTCAGTTGGTGAATGAGTTGGAGAGAACTTTCGGAGGTTGATTTGTTAAAAACTTTGCCCAAATAGGTTGGCGCGATTGCGACTCTGGGACAGAGCGCTAATAGCGCGCCCTCTTTAGCGGATTTTCCCCATTGGCGCGGGAAGAACACAGTGAACCCGCGCTAATGTAAAAAGGGCTATTTTTATGGGCAAGCTGCAGGAGATGTCTTCAGGGCATGTGAAGCTCATATTCAGAGGGGAATGATGCAAGTGGTTTCAAGTCTTGTCACTTCTCACAAGTCCCAGAATGCATCCTCCAAGGTGCAGGAGAGGGGTAACGAGGACGGTGACAAACGGTGACAAATTACTGTGTAACACATACCTTGAGGAATTTTCTTTTCTCCATCCACATCTCAAGGGATTCCCGGAGAAAACCATATCCACCCCAACCCTTGGGAATTTTCCTGAGACTACCTCACCCGGTTCCAAAACCTTCGGGCAATCCAAAGATTGACTAAGAATGAATCCCATCACACCATGGTTATCTAGGAAATGGAAAGGCAAGGATGAAACCACTATCAAACCAGGAGAAACCCATTCGAATGACAACAAATGAACCAAATAAACAAATTCATGTCCCATGCATTCACATTTCAACTAGGAAATCACACATGCAACGTGTTACCTACAAAATCCTCTTACTAAAGTTGTTTATCCAACCTTCTCATTGCTTTCCTTTGCTTTCCTTTCTATAAATCCAAGTGAATGTCAAAATGCTCCAAGAATACTCTAAGTGTGCAAGAGTGTATGAGAGAGAGAATGAAAGGAGAGAACCAAACTGAACTGAAAAAAGTTGTGAACTAATCCTCTAATGCCCTTTTATTATTGATGTCTCTTTTTCTTCATTTTTCGTCTAATTTACTTAGCATGCAAATCTATGTCTCTTCACTTCCCTTTTCTCCTATTTTCCTTTATTCTCATAAATAAGTGCCAATTATTTCCTCTTTGCCTTTGCCAATTTCCATAGCCATAAATAAACCAAAATTGATGCCCACTATAGTGCTTTCTCAACATCCAATTTGGAATACGTGTCCTATGACTTTGGTCTTATTTTTCCTTTATTATCCTTTATTACATGAACATTAACCCAGGGCTATTACAAACCCCTCCCCCTTGGGGGAACACTGTCCTTGGTGTTCTATGACACCTTTGACTAGAAAACTACTGAAAACAAAACTATTTCCTATGGAGCTTTAAAACATAGCTCGATTCAGTATTTACACATCTTGCTGAAAACAAAACAAACATACCACTTATTTGAGCTTTATAACACAACTCATTGCAGTGTTTACAACCCCATGCGCGCGCACACACACACATATATACCAAAAACGAATTTGCTTAACCAAATAAATAATGAAGGATACAAAGTTCACATCTTATTAACCATCTCCCATTTAGGTTCATCGGGCCCAAAGTGCTTCCATTGCACTTTAACTTGCTTGATTGCTCGGTTCCAGAGCATGAGTTATTTCAGCTACAATATACAATGAGGTTCTAGCTGAAATTCTCCCTCTTGCTCCACTTGCAATATAGACCAATCAATAACATGATTGACAACCTACACATATCTCTTAAGCAATGAAACATGGAAAACATCATGGAATTTCACTGTTGATGGAAATGTAAGTCTGTAGGCCACTGGTCCAATCCTCTCAAGGATCTCAAAAGGCCCACAATACCGAGGTGCCAACTTGGAACATGATATAATCCTCAAAGAGATCCTCTTAGGTTTGATACACATGTACACATGCTCCCCATCCCATAACTCCTTGAATGCCCTGTGTTGATCTACATAACTCTTTTGCCTATCATGTGTTGCCTTTAAATTCCTTTTAATAACCTGCATCTCTTGTTTCATCTCAACCAACATATCTAGTCCAATTAGTACCCTATTCATTGGATCACTCCAGTTGATAGGAGTATTACAACTCTGCCTATAAATAACATCAAATGGAATCATCCTCAAGGACTCCTAATACCCATTATTAGATGAAAAATCCACCAGTGGAAGATACTCCTCCCACTTCCTCTATTGATGCATGACATACATCCTCAACATGTCCTCAGGAAAAATTTTGACCCTCTCTGTCTATCAATCTATTTGTGAATGATAAGTTGTACTGAAAGCCAACTTTTCCCCAATGCTACAAATAACTCCTTCCAAAACCTAGAAGTGTACCTGGCATCTCTATATGATATGATTTTCTTGGGAACACCATGCAACCTCACTATCTCCATGATGAAGATCTGAGCTACCTCACAAGATTAATTAGCAGACTTAACTGCAATGAAGTGAGCTACCTTACTTAACCTTTCAACCATAACCATGATGGAATCATGTTGCTTCGATGTCCTCAAAAAACCTGTAATGAAGTCCATGGAAATGATCTCCCATTTCCACTGTGGAATCGTAATACGTTGCAATAAATCAACAAGATGCTTACACTCTAGTTTTACCTCCTGACAGTCCATACATATAGCAACAAAATCAACCACCTATTTCTTCAAATTTGGCTAATGATAGAACTTATTAACTGTTGTTAATGTCTTCTGATATCCTGGGTGACCTAAAGACGACTTTACATGCAACTCCCTCAAGATAAGTTTCTTGATCTCACTGTTATTTGGCACATAAATCACGTTCTTGAATCTAACCAAGCCATATGTTGTGAGTTGATACTCCTCATCCCTATCACCTTCACCTCGCTAATATAACATGTGCTTCAACTGCTAGTATCTATCATCATACTACCCTTCCTGCAAGATCCACTCTTGCAAATTTGTCCCATACAAACTCACTATTGCAATATCATTCACCTACACTCTTCTACTAAGAGAATTTCCAACCCTGTTCTCCTTGCCCTTGATGTATCTGATCTCAAATTCAAACTCACTGAGGGTAGCCAACCATATCACTTCCCTTTCATTCAGATTAGGTTGGTCAAACAAATACCTAAGTCCACTATGATCACTCATCAAAATAAACCTCCTGCCAAGAAGATAATGCCTCCACATATTCAAGGAATGAATGATAGCTACCAACTCAAGATCACAAGTCACATAGTTATGCTCATGCTCATTCAACTTTCTTGACTCATAACATACCACTTGTCCTTATTGTGTCAAGACTCCACCAAGTCCTCTCTTGAAAGAATATCTACATATCAGAAAATCTTTAATTGGATCTACAATATTCAATATTGGAGAATTTGTAAGCAAACACTTCAATTGTTCAAAACTAGATGCACACTCCTGTCCATTCAAACTTATTTCCTTTGCTATGCAAAGATGTAATAGGATAGGCAATCCATGAGAAGTTCCTAATGAACCTCCTGTAATAACTTGCTAATCCCATGAATGATCTGACCTCATACACATTATTAGGAGCTGGCCACTCCATGATAGCTTTAATCTTTTCCAAATCCACTACTATCCCATCCTTGGAAACAACATGCCCCAAGTAATGAACTTCAATCTGAAATAAACTACACTTTCTAAGCTTTGCATACAACTGATGCTCTCTCAACAATACCAACACTTCTACCAGGTATTCTGCATGCTCTTCCTCATTCTTAAAAGATATCAATTATATCATCAATAAACACTATCAAAAACTTGTCCATATAAGGACGTAATACATTGTTCATCATACACATGAAAGTAGTTGGAGCATTAGTAAGACCAAAATGAACCACCACAAAATCATAATGCCCATCCCTAGTACATAATGTTGTCTTGTAGAAATCTTCTTCTTTGATGCACACCTGATGATATACTAATCTCAAGTCAATATTTAAGAACATTTTTTCTCCCTTCAAGTGATCAAACAAATCATCAATCCTCGGCAATGGATACTTGTTCTTGATCGTCACCTTGTTCAACTGCCTGTAATCAATGCACAATCTGAGAGTAGCATCCTTCTTCTTTACAAACAACACTAGTGCATCCCAAGGTGACACTCCTAGCCTTATGTATCCTTTATCAAGAATCTCTTTAAGTTGAAACTTAAATTCCACCAACTCTGGAGTGTTTATCCTATAATTTGCCTTTGATGTTGGCGTTGCTCCTGGTACTAACTCAATAGAGAAATCTACTTCCCTATGAGAAGATAAATTTGAAATCTTTGTTGGAAACACATCCTGAAATAGATGCAAAACATTATACTTCTTCAATAGTTCATCATCCTTAACATCCTTCCTCTTGTCACTGGAAACATGCATTACAAATAATACACACCCTTTCTTGCAACTACACTTAGCCTGCATAGTTGTGACCATCCTCATTGATGTAGGTTTCTTCCTTCCCTACAAGATTCTATTTTCTCCATCATCATCCAAGCACTCAATAACCTTCTCATAGCAATCTGCCTTGGTCTTGTGAGTAAACAACCAATCCATGCCCAAAAGAATATTGTATGATCCCAATGGAAGCACATTTAGATGTGTTGAAGTAGGCATACCATTCAACTCAAATGCACAAGGTCTCAGCCAATAATGAACTCTTTTCTTGGTCCCTGTAGCCATTTGCACCAACCAATACTTTGCATGCACTTCTTTATTCAAGCCACACTTATCCACCAGGTCAGGACTAACATAACTATAATTAGATCTAGGATAAATTAAAATGGAAACAACTCGATCACAAAGCTAATAATGGATGTCTGATGATCCTCCTTCCTGTTATCAAGTGTTGCATAAATCCAAGGAATGTTATGACCAACATCCCCAATTGTCTGCACTTCCTGAGCACTGTAGATCTGAGGTGTGCCACCCAAGTACAACGAACAATCCTTCTTGCGATGATCCTTGCCACAAATCCAATACTAGAATGGTTCTCTTCCACTTCCTTTATTCTACTACTCTCCAGGTTGAGATCCATGTCCTTTCTCAATTGCACTGAACTTCTTGCAAGGAGCCACATTTCTCTTCTCACCTACATCTTGAGGTCTTTCCCACTTCTGAATCCATTTTCCTTTAGCCTTCTCATTCACTTTCCAATCCCACTTGTTCTCAAAATTTCTCTTCAACCTCTCATAACAATGCTTCAATTTTCCGTTGACTTCCTCCAATGACCAAGGCTCGTCATACTCAATATAATCCATGAATTCTAATGGCATTCTACTGATGAACCTTTGAACCTTTGTCTTCTTGTCCTTGAGGTAAGGCACATCCCTCAACAACTCCAAAATCTTAGTCATGTACTATTCATTTGTCATAGATCCCATCCTTAGCTTATAGAAATGCTTAGCCTTTCCATTATAGTATCTTTCACACAAGTACTTCTTTCTAAAGAGTCTTTTAAAATCATGCCAAATCGAAACTTCTACCTTGATGTCTCTGACATGCTTCACGTCTTCCTACCAAATATCTACCTTCCCTTTGAGCCTAAAAATAACTATCTTGTCTTTCGTATTCTATGTATAATCATTCAATTCAAAGAAATTCTTCATCCCTAGGAGCCATGCTTCTTTATATGTTGGTTTCTTCATATCTCCATCAAATGTAGGAGGCTTTACTTTCTTAAACTCATTTGGAAATTACTACTTCTAACTCCTCCTATAAGGATGATGGTGGTGATGAAAAATATGTCTCTCTGAACCAGAACCAAAATAGGACCCATAAGCACTACCTCTCTTGTCAGGTGTATCGAACCATCTTCCACCTCTGACTGTGCCATCCTTGTCCAACTTGTATCCTAATCGATACTTGCTACCATATGACCCATTAGTCCTTTCCTCCTGTCCATGACTGATTTGTGGTTGTCTCTATCTCTGCAAATATGATAGGCTCTGAAGGATCACTGCATTAACCTCTACTTGCTTCTCCTGAGCTCTGGAAAGTCTTTCTTATACTGAATTATCATGTCATTATCTTCCTTGCAACTTCTCATTTCTACCTTCAGACTTCTTAGTCTATCTTCTATATCAAGGGAATGATCATCTCCTTGTTGCTCAATTGATCTATAAGGAGATTCACATGAACTGTAATCTACCATTTTTCTTGTCATCTTTGATCTTCTTCTTCATACAAACATACCATGTTAGATAAACCAAATATAAAGATAATCAAAATCATACCTTGGTGAAGTTCAGGAGAGGATATCTTGTTTGCAAAAATCAGTCCAGATTAGCATACTACACACACACATACAGACACACACACACATACAGACACACACACACACACACACATATATATCAACCTATCAACATCCCAACAACGTACATGATGACATTGTAGCCATCCCAATGCAATAATAATCAAATGCATGATAATTGTAACCATCCCAATGCATGCATATTAGGCACATATATAATCAGCATGCATGCATAACAACATTGCAACCTCGCTCTGATACCAATCTGTAACCACCCCTCCCAGCATTTACTAGCTTTTACAAGCTCCCATGGTAAATGTGAGCTGAGTGCTATTATGACATGACCCACCCTCCAAGTCTTAGCTATGGAACTGGGGCCTACATCCGACCACAACTAACATCCCTCAGAGACCACAAACCACTCAGGAGGTTGCAAACCACCCCAGGTGGTCAATCCCTAAGCTGGAACCCTTTTCATTGACCTAACATCCCATTCACACACAAAACAAGGCAAGAGTGCGACTATGAGGCCCCAACCGCGCGCACAAGCCTCCTTCCATGCTGTTATGACCTAAATCCTCTAGTTTAGTGCCAATGGTTTCGAGATTTGAGCCACTTTTCTAGGCTAATCTCCAGACCACTACCCAAAATTGTCTGTAACTTTTTGAAATCATAATTAACATGAGACAATGACAAACATTCAAACTTGAAGCCAAAGATTGACCTATACTACCTGGTACACATTAGACATTTCGTCAAACATATGGTAAAAATGTAAGTTACATGTCATGAATGCATATCATATTACAAATATCTGAACTTCATTTGAGAATCACCAAGAAGGTCTAATGCCTTCTCAAGTAGCTGCAACAACATTTGTTAGCCCGTGCATTCATCAACCATTCAAATACTTATCAAATCATGAACAAGAGCCATAGCTAGAGCACATCATAAAACCATGCTTATAACCAACATATAACCAAAATGTCAACCATGAAAAAAATACCATCAAATCACATAATAACAAATACAAATGCTCATATATAACAATAGTAAAATATATCTTAATTAACATATGCAAAATCCAACCAAGTTAGGGACTTGCACATACCACTCGATCATAGATTGGGATGAACCAAATATTCCTTTCAACCAACCAACCTCGTGCCATATTCCAAGCATGAATTTTGGGTCTCATGGGATGAACCAAGACATAAACAACTAGGAAATACAGAGGTTAAACCACCTACATCCTTAAGTTGTCGTGATCTCACCTAAACTGGTCCTGAGATCACAAAACCAAACTGAGCTTGGATGCCTCAAAATTTCTTCACCATACCTCAAGGAATTTTCCTGTCTCTGCCCACCTGTAGAGGGCTTCTTGAAGAAAACCATCTCCACCCTCAACCCTTGGAAATTTTCCGGAGACCACCTCACCCAATTCCAAAATCTTCTGACAATCCAAAGCTCAACCAAGAATGAATCCCATCACACCATGGCTATCTAAGAAATGGCAAGGCAAGGCTAAAACCAATGTCAAACTAGGCAAAACACATGTCAATGACAACAAATTAACCAAATAAACAAATGCATGTACCATGCATTTACACTTAAGCTAGGAAATCACACATGCAACTTGTTACCTCCAAAATCCTCTTGCTGAATTTGTTGATCCAACCTTCTCCTTGCTTTCTTTTGCTTTCCTTTCTCCAAATCCAAGTGAATTCCAAAATTCTCCAAGAATACTAAGTGTACAAGAGTGTATGAGAGAGAATGAAAGGAGAGAACCAAATTGAACTGACAAAATTTGTGAATTTATCCTATAGTGCCTTTTTATTATTGATGTCCCCATTTTTTTATTACAGTGGAATCAACAACAGGGGAAGCCTCATGACTCGCGTTACACGAGGTTGATTTTGACTGTTACCTCTATAACCACTAGGAGCTGCACCCACCCCTCTATACAGCTCCAAGGTAAGTCCCGAGGATTTGAACTCAAAACCTTTAGTACGGAGCTCGCCT
This sequence comes from Pinus taeda, assembly GCA_000404065.3. Classification (NCBI taxonomy): domain Eukaryota; kingdom Viridiplantae; phylum Streptophyta; class Pinopsida; order Pinales; family Pinaceae; genus Pinus; species Pinus taeda. The sequence goes on from APFE031392032.1 coordinate 43,746, forward strand.
TTCCAACGAACTTCACCGCATTATGATTAACAACTCGCCTACCCCTGTGGGGCTGATGTCCCCCTTTTCTTCATTTCCCTTCAATTTTCCTTTAATTTCCTTAGCATGCAAATATGTGTCTCTTCACCTCCCTTTTCTCCTATTTTCCTTTATTCTCATAAATAAATGCTAATTATTGCCTCTTTTCCTTTGCCAATTTCCATAGCCATAAATAAACCAAAAGTGATGTCCAATATAGTGCTTGCCCAACTTTTAGGTTGGAATACACGTCTCGTGACCTTGGTCTTATTATTCCTTTATTATCCTTTATTACATGAACTTTAACCCGGGGCTATTATAATGTCTCATGGTTTTTATTTTATCTATATTGCATCAACTTCTTAGGGAAAAGTTTCCAAGCCCCTACTCAAGGATGAGTAAAACAGGGAACTGATATTGGTGATAAATAGAAATCAACTTGAAGATTGGATGTGGATACAAGGGAGAGATGGAAAGAGTCAAGTTTGCATTGTCATGGACACACAACATCAATTAGATCCTCTTATTTGTGCCCCTCTTGGAGAGTGAAAGAAAGGCATCAGGGAAGGTCACACTATACTAGGGGAAAGTGATAACCACCAAGGTGAATCATAGGAATAAGAGTACAATCAAAATCAGTCTATCATCCAATTAAAACTATCATCCATACTAGAATGTCCTTAAACATTAAATAAAATCATTTGAATACAAAAATGTTTAATGTACCTAATAATAGATGACCCCCATTCATCACATGAGAAAGCTAGATGTAAAGAAAGAATTGATCAAAGCATGGATGAGAGGCATCTAAGGCTAGTTGTCTATAGATCATCATAGAGCTACTAGTTGGAAAGTTAAAACAATAAGAGAAGAAAGTTCCCCTATGGTTATCGACATGGTTATGTAATAGGCACCATGTATTATATGGCCTTCCATTAAGGCAAACCAGGTAGTGTCCAGTCTGCCAAAAATGTAACAACAAAACCTCATGCTTGCCTATCAACTTAGTTGATCCTTGATTTTTCCCTCATGCATTCAACCAACAAACATGCACATTCCTTTCATTGACCACATTCATTCACTGAAGGCACAATGCCTTGCGATCCAGGTTACCTATCCTAGAACTAAAATCAAGGCCTTCTAACTCAGGCCTTTCCAATTGTACATACAATGTAGGGTCTTCTCTCATTTTCAACATAAAATATTCAACCATTTAGGAATTTTACATATATCATACTTCCCATCCTCATGGGAATTTTCATCATAACAATTGCATCATCCATCCAAGGATAAAATCCTTTCAAGGATATTTAATTATGGCCACCACCTTATCATTATTCCACTAGTGCACTCTTTTATTTCCTTAAACCATGGCATAAAAAATTGCACACATGTAACATATCCATATGCATACATAATGCATGCAAGTGTATTCACTACACTTTTCATTTTTAATTTTGTTGATTTCTATATCAACATTATTCATAAGGGTCCATAGTCCTTTAAACAACCTTCTTTGATGCACATTTTGCACACATGATTATATTTTCTTAGAGATCACTCTTTCTTTTACATAGCTACTCCAATGCAAGTGACATAACCTCTCTATCCAAAGTCAATCTAGGTAGTACTAGTGTTTCTAGACATAATTAGCAAGCTCACTATCTTGCTACAAATCCATCTTTGTGGGTTGTCTTTGGTCCTTGAGGCCTAGTGTATAAACAAAACTCTAATACCAATACGTACCTAATCCCCTCTAAGCCTCTCTAAGGGTATGGGTACACATGACCAACCCCCAAGGTCACTTTACGAAGGTGGGGTATCTAAATTTCCTCTTATTTTAACCATCTTCTAACTCTTTTTTGAGATGAACATTGTCTTTTTCTCATTAAGAGATTTTTGATGATATACATTTCACCTCATTTTGGTATCTTGATACAAAGTTATGGCCCTAAGAAGATTTACCATTTTTTTCACATCAACAACTATACAACTAACACATGGTAGTATTATACCCATCTTAACCACAACAACCCACCACATTCTCACCCTAGACACTCAATTGCCCAGTTATCTAGATCTAGGTTAGTCTTATATCCTTTCCTTGTCGCTAATTCCATATTTTTTCGAGTCTCCAAATGTCTAGATCATCCAACATCTGGATCTTGGAAAGGATTTGGTTGAAAAGTCCAATATGCTTATATCCATAACATCCATTATCTGAATGTTTCCCAAAAAACTATTTATTTGGAAACCCAAATCCTGAATATTCGAAACATATGCTATCTGAATGTTTTCGAAAAATAATTTATTTGAAATGTTGGATTCTAAATATCCAAAACAATTGTTATTCTTTTGTTTCCAAAAATCCATATATTTGAAAAGTTGAATCCCAAATATCTAAAATATCCACTATCTGGACGTTTCCAAAAATCAATTTATTTTAAAGTCAAATCTTGGATATTGGGATTCTTGGATATCAAGGACATCCACTATCTAGATTTTTCCACATCACCTTCCATGGTGACTACCACCAATTGTCTGCGCCAAATTTCTATACTACAAAATGCCACATCTTCATGCCATGTCAACATGTCAAGCCATCAAGATACATCGACATGCCATCTTAGCACACCAGGTCAAATCCCTTCCTACACATACTACGAGGTTGTCTTACATGGGATCCATGTATGTGCTACATGCTTTGTCATTTTCCATTCGAATCCATTTTTTTATTTTTATTTTTGGGTGCAAGTCTTGCTTTTTAAAAACTATCGGATCCCATATAGATTGTGTAACTCTATTTTCAAGGTTCCTCCTTGCTAGGTTCCAATATTATGTGGTTCTACCCATCCGACCATCCACCATCCAATGATTACAAAGGGAAATCATTTGAATGGGACCTTAAATGCTTGGACTTCTAGATGTTTAGAACATTCGACATCTCAATCATTATGATAATAATTAACACGAAACAAAGTCCTAGATGTTGGGATATTTGAATTTCTATATATCCGACATCCAACATCATCCATGCATCCACCCCTTAGCCCTTTTCTCCTTTTTGCTAGACCTCGGTCATGGCCATAACTAGCCCATATGACCAGGGGCTAGGACTAAGTACTAGGAACCAAACTTAAAGGATCATAGAGTTTGTAGGCCTCCTAACAATTTATTTGTTGCCTCTTCACTAATAAAATCCAAATAAGAAAAGGAATGCTACTTGCCTAGATTCCTTTAAGGAGTCTAACCCTTCTTTAGCTTAAAAGGGCATCCGAAACTCATGAAATTAAAGCCATTAACCATGCGGGTTCCAAGAGACAAAATGAGGACACAAGCCACATGTTTTCCTTTTCCCGTCTAAGTGAAACCTCTCACTTATTATTAATTAGATAAACATGGGGCCTCAAGTCCAATGCAGTATCATATAAAGGGCCCATGAGCAAGGCCTAATCCCTGAGAGATTAACACTCTCATGATTTCCCTTAAACATAAATACAAGAAGACCTCCAATACTTTTTTATACCAACATAAGGATACATTTCATCTATTCATCCACACACTGTCCCAAGAAGGATTCTTAACATTCACGCTCATTCTACAGGTCATTAAAGCTTAATCAAGCCTTTCAATAGTTTTGCACCAATTCACAAGTTCATTAGTGAACTTTCTAACACCTTATATCAAAAGTTATTTGAAGACTCCTTCCCCTGAGTCTTCACTCTAAAATCAAGGAATTCACTCTTATATTTAGGTCCACTTCATAAATGAGACACTCTACTCATAAGCATCAATCTTCCGAAAACTATTATGGATATTCAACTGGACAATTCATTGCAACAAATCACTAAAATATATTATAAAATTTGAAATCTACACTATGAGGGTTTATTTCTCCTTAGATTTATGGATATGTTAGTTATTATTTACTACATATGCATGCAAATTATATTTATGTAAAAAATAAAGATCTGTGAAATAAAACTCACAAACCACAAACTAATACAAGATATAATCTCGAAAACCCTTTAAGGAGAAAACCTAGCTAGAAGGTGAGGCTGCTCTAGTCTCTTTCTTTGAATGGAAAATGGATGCAAGTGCAAAGAAGTGAGGCTTATGGCTCATGGGATGCTACAATGCACAAACTCTCTATGTTTGTTCTCTCCCTATCCACTCTTGACTACTTTTCTCATCTATGGAACAAAATGCACTTGAATAGAATGGAACCCCTTTTCCTCCTAGTGATTTGGTTATAACACAACATTACAACCTACTAGTGGTTAAGTTTGACTTGTTCAATTGTTGACTAGAGTTATAATATCAAATACTCTAGGGTCTTCTTCATCATAATCACATGGCTAGCCCATTTGGCATGACATCCTCTCAAATCATGGTGGTCAAAATAGGAAGGTCAAATTTTGAGTGGCATAAATTTTGCATATGGACTCCAATTGAGGTGATTCTTGCATTGTTGGAAAGGTACTTATGTGTAAAATAGCTCTAGGGGGTGCCACATTTAAATGGAAAATTTTTACCCCCAAAAAAAGTCATTTGATGTCTCAAACTACTTTTGGAAGTTTTTAGACCCCAATTCACCAAATTGGTAGCTACCAGTAAACATAGTCTTGTGAGTTGATTCCTCCTCTTTTTCCACTATGAAGCATCAAGATGGATGTAAAATAATATAATTATATAATCCAGATCATTCATATTCAAGGCATATTTTTCTTATGTGGAGTAGACCTAGCACCAACGATTAAGATTCTTAAGAGTCCTCCACAACCATTCAACCATCATGGTTGTCCAAAAGGTTCATGGGTTAACATCAATGGCCTTATCATCCATACCATCTTTATTCTCAAAAGACCTATTACAACCATACATCAAGATTAGTCAAGCCACTACCAATTTATATGAAATCTATGCTCAATAACCCATTACATTAAGAGAATAGCTACCAAATATACATTACAAGACTACATAAAAATTCAATATGCAGGTACATAAATATAAGCAACAATCAACATCATTTCTATTTCATTTAACATTATTTACACTATAGATTTTAAGTTCACAAGGGTATTATTGATTATAATGCTTAGTTGCCTACAACTAATGAAGAGTGAGGCACTTTCCACCCAACCATAGACTCCGCAATCTGTTCTACCATTTGTCATTGTCTACCATTGAGCTAAACCATGAAACCATGAGGGGAAATATCTCACTCAATCATTAAAGGTGGAGTCATGTAGAACACTCTCCTTCATCACTATTATTCAACAAATTCTCTTAGAATCCCACTAAGCCCAAAGTATGCATAGGTGTTATGGGTGGTTTCTTAGTTATTTTTCATAAGTAATAAAGTGTTAGGGTCCAACCCTAACCCCTTTATTTATGTAATAGGGTCGAGTCATAGTTATAATTAGTTAAAGAATCAATAAAACCCGTATTGATAATTGTAAGTGGTTGACCCATATTTAAGAAAGGGACCACAGTTAGTTGCAAACGAGCCATGGTATTAGATAGATGGTATTGAGAGAACCATGGTAATGACCCATGGTATTGTATGTATGAATCCTATATAAAGGATAGAGACTCCCCATTGAGGAATATCGAGTCTTATTTTGTAATCGAGCTCTACTCTGCTGGAGGCTGCCCCCTTGAAGAGGCAAGTGAACATTGCTTTCATCTCTGAATAATAAAATACTTGCTATTTTTCTCATTTTGTTCTGTGTTCTGGGTTGTATTTCTTCACATATTTGGTATTCTAGAATTTCTCGCGGGTCAAGAGAATAACATAAAGGGAGCCCCTTTACTACTCACTAATTGCTTAATGACCTCCCCTTTCTCAGTGCTCATTACCTAACCCAACAAGCACCCAAAAAGAAACTCTCTTTTGTGATATGAGTGGTGAGAGGATGAAGTCCATTCTTCTTCATACACATAAAACCAACAAGTTCCCTTCAAATCCCAATGAGCTATGCGTTTATAACACAAAAGGAGCCCCTTCACTTCCTACCAATTCACTAGTGGCCTCCTCTCTCATTGTTCTAGTGCCTTTCCCAACAAGTACGCAAAACACACCTCTACATAATAGCTTGAGTTTGGACACCTAGAACACATCTATGCACAAGAGCTTGAGTCTGGGAACCTAGAGCACACTTATGCATAGTATCTTAAGTTTGGGACACTTACACTCAATTTTCATATTTCAAAACCAGGTCAAATGATCCCTCATTGTGCTCCCATCACCCAACAACAACTCTGGCATTCGTTTCCAACCAGATTTTGTCCTTAGGCTCATTCTCATGTAGCCCAATTCTGTGCACATGAGAGCCCTCATTCTTTGCTCTCTTTGCACATGAAAGCACCTCTATTCCCATGCACATGAGAGCACACTTCTCTTTTGCACTTGAGAACTTTTTCTTAGTTCTCTCCTGCCTAAAAACAACCTTTGCTCTCTAATTCATGGATGTACAAATATAGGACTGATTGTTCCCTAATCCTCATGGGCTTTTCCTCTATTGGATCTATTGTTAGATTTGCGAACTTGTGGTTAGATCAAAAGCTTCTAGTCTAATCCCAGAAGTCTTCGAATATGCGCTCCTTAAACCTCAAATGAGATAGTTGGGTATAGACCAAACTACTTCCATAATTCTAGCAACTGGTAGTTCAACTACCAAATCCTTCCCATTAGCTATTTTCTTGGGAAAATGGTAATCTTAGATTTTTTGAACATTTGTCTTAGTAAAAAAATTCATTGGTAGGGATTAATTTCAATGTTTAAGTTTGCTACCATACCCTCCTTGTTGGTTTCCCTCTGACATGGCTCAATTTCCGTATCACAACTCCACCCATTTCGTCAATTGTTTTCCATTTAAATTGAATGCCAATTACAATAGATTTGTTATAGGGTTTTAACCCATTCACATTTATATGACCACAAACATCATTAACATAATTAATTACACCACTAACGAAGAATTAAAAGGCGTAGTCTAACTTATAGACGAAATAACCTTTTTCATCGGAATGTAGTGATACAATGTCAAGTGATGTTTTGTTGTTTAAAATAAATTTTTGAATGCACAAATGGATTCAACACCTTAAAAAACCCTTAGGGCCCTCGAATTCTATAGATTAAACAACTTAAACTCAAGCTTTTAAAAATCATTGCCAGATTTTAGTTAAAATCGAAAAAATACTCTCAAAAACCATTTCTTTTGTAAATTAGACTATACCAAATTAAAATAAGTGTATTCTAAGCCATTTACAGTTCCAAATAACATGGATTAAGAAATTCTAATTCCATGTCAACTTAATGAGTATCTCATTTACATGTCAAGCTTAATGCCTATCCTCTCGTTGTTAAATTTGTCTCTCACAAATAACTTTAAAACATTTTTCCATGGTGGTCCAAGATAAAGATGTGGCAATCATTTTTAAAATATCATTTGTGAAACATTTTGTTCAAAGTTTCCTAATCAATTTGGTTTGGATTTTTCTATCATAATTTTTGATACAATTGCAATATTTATGATATCTCTGCAGTATTCTTTCATTGTTAAGTTTCATAGGGAAACAACTCAAAATTAAAATCCTTGAAAATAGCTCATATTCACCTTAAAAAACACATTTACCACGAGCTATACTATCTACCATAAAAAAATGGGTAGGAACAAGGTCTAAATAAATATATTTACTAGGATAAGTAGGAGTAAAAATGTACTTACTAGTCGTTACTACACACCAAAATTTATGCAACTCCTTACCCAATAATAGGCAATTAATTTTTCCACTTCATATATCAATTTGCAAATTTTTTTGAAAACACCATTTGTAACCGAGTGCCCAGACTAAGCCAATGCAAGTTATAATGACTAAACTTTGTTATTGGTCCCACTAAGGCAAGACTATAGCATTGACCAATGCAAGTTATAATGTTAACTTTGAAAAACAAAAAATTATTTTTCAATATTATTGAAAAAATTATTTTTCAAACATTTTGAAAAAATAAAATAAATCTACAAATATTATTATTAAATTTTGGAAAAAAATAAAATAAATATATTGTAAATATATTTTAAATAATTACAATTTTATATATAATTTAAATTAGATTAAATATAAAATTCAAAAATTAAATTCTGGAAGCCAATAGAATTAGAAAAACATTTTATTTTACAATATAATGCTTTAAAAACAATTTAAAAAAAATGATGAGAATATATTAGAATCAATTTCTTTATTTATTTTTAAAAATAAAAAATTATTAGAATCTAAATCATTTCATTTAAAAAAAAAAAAAAAAAAAAAAAAAAAAAAACAAATAATCCTAAAACTATTTTTAATCTTAAATATCATCTTCATATTCTGCTTTAATAAATTTTTAGCGTATTTTGAAAATCCAGTTTCATGACATCGTAAATTTTTTTTTTTTTTTTTCTTTTCTATAATGACTGCCCCGAAGGGCATCTGCAGAGACACTACCGGCACGAATGATGGCATTATTTGGAGGTCGATTTCCGTCCGCCAAGTCAGCAACCAGGTCAGCACGTCAGATATGGAAGGAGGGTACGTCCTTTACCTCCAGCTCAGCACAAACCCCTCGTCTCACTCGTTTTACCCTTCAATCTCCGAAACATGTAAGTTTCTTTCCTACTTTGTCATCACTGTATAAAAAAATGATCCAAGGAACTTATTCTTGCCCGCAACATATTGGAGTAAGCTCAATTTGGTAGCAAATGCATTTTTTTACAACGCATTTGTTCATTGGTTAAGAATCAGGCAATTTTTTTAACATTAGCAGAGATTTATCATGTTTCAAGATCCGTATATATTCGTGTAACAATGCCCTAAACAATGTCTTTCAATTCTGAATCTATCCATATTACTAAAAGTTCAGTTAGAGTTCTGTATCGATGAAAAATTTAACTTTATATATAGGCTAGATTCCAGAAACGGTAGAGAAGTTTGCCCTTTGGTTTTATCAACAATAATATTTTGTATGCCAATACATGGTAATAAATGATAAAACTTTCAGCCCGTGATTTATTTTTTCTTTTTCCGAGTATAATTATATCTGATTGATTCATTACTCGAATTTTCTTAAATTACTTTGATTTTGCATGAACGGCTGAAAATCATTCCAAGGCATTCTCGAAAGGATTTTCTTGATCTTCCTTTCTCTTTTCTTAATTTCTAAACTATTGGGAAACGATGTATATTTTTGGGGTTCACAGGCATTCACAAAGCCCTTGGTTGAAATCCCATTTATGCGCTTTGTTTATTACAGGAAATTTACTAGGAAAGGATTAACTTCAGAAGGTGAATCCATTTTTGTGGTCGTTGTTTAATTTTTGACATCTTTTGAGCATTAGTTTTTGACAATTCCCAGCTATGGTGGGGATTTTTGACATCTGTTATGCAAATAAGTTGTGAATCCAGATGGCTTTGCAATTAGCATAATTGGCTGCGATACCTTGGGATTGATTTCAACAACAAACTCAATTGGGAGGACTGCAGAAAGAAGAGAATTTTAGGAGGGTGGAAAGCATTATATGCTCTTCAAAACAGATGTAGAGAAGAAGAGTTATGGGATTGGAAAACGATTAAAGTGCTTTTTGGACTCTTAGTTTGTCCAGTGATGCTATATGGGTGTGAATTGTGGGCTAGCAGCACTCCCGACTCAAAATGGAAACAAATTGAGAAAATTCAAAAATGCTTGATCATGAGCAAGTTCAAAATAAAAAGTTCGGTACCTTATGAGATAATGTTGAGTGAAACAGGAGCAACTTCCATTGAAGCAATTGCTATGCTGCGGCTCATAAGATACCTAAAAAGAATTGAACAAATGAGAGTAGGTAGATGGCCTAATGTTATCTTCAATGAAGGCATCAGTGAAAGAAAGAAAACATGGATGAAACAAAACTATACATGGATGCAAAAATGAAATATCTACTTCAATGCCTGTCCCACAAATAGCAAGGAGCTAAAAGATTTTGTTATGGAGAAGTTTCGTAAAAAGGTATGGGGAAAAGAGTTGGGTAGAAAGAAGAAATATTACATTGAGGAATTCAACCTACGTGTGATTTACAACAAAAAGAGTTCATTGGAGCTAGCGTTTCGTGGAGAGCAAAGGTTCTTATTGCTCAATTAAGGACCAACTCACATCAACTTCGGTGTGAAACAGGACGGTGGAAAAGGCCTAAAGAAGCTTGGGAAGAACGGGTGTGTACATTTTGCACGTCTGGGGCTGTGGAATCGGAAAAACATTTCATTTTGGAATGTGATGCATTCAAAGACATCAGAGAAAGTTATGAGAACATGTTAGCATCAATTTCTTGGCATTGTCTTTTTAGCAAGGAGATTGTTGGAAGGTTGGGTTAGCTCATCATCAATTTGAATCGGAAAAGGACTGAATTGCAAAGAGCGAAAAACATGAAACTAATGGTCTCATAGACTATTTTTAGTCTCGTGGACCTTAAAATATCATTTCATTTGATATATTATGCTTTTGTTGAACTAAGTGCCCTAGAAGTCTGTGTTAGAATTTCCCGAACCCAGCTTCTGGTATTCAGTGCTCGACAATTATTAACTGAACAAATACATGGCTAAGTTCCTAACCAAAAATATTTAGTGGAAGCAAAATTACTTGATTTTTTTGTTTGTAAGCTTAGCAGTACCTTTCATTCATTCATCTATAAATAGGCAGGTTACAAATATTTAAGTCGTTCGGTGGCCTCAACCTGCCTAGTGGGAAACTAGGTCTGTTGACTGCCGAATCACATTAAAAGCCATCCAAAACATAAATAGTTTGAGTTTATTTAACCAAGCCTTATAAGGCTTATAGTCTGGAAACCAACTACTAAGCATAACACTGAAAACATAAATGCTACCCGACATATACAACCAAAATTAACAGGCATATAACTTCGACCAATTAATCATCTGACGATTCCATCGGAGCAGGATCTTTAGCACTTGATCCTGGCAATGCAGATTGCGATAGACATGGGATATGCCTCTTAATGCGGCCCAGGCAAGCGTTCTGATTCTGCAACTGAAGTTGAATAAGCTGGAGCTCGTTTTGAATGTCTCAGAGGCCCGACTCGGCCTCACTTTGCACTGTTGTGTTGGTGGTCGCAGCCATTGCTTTGGCCACTATGCATTTCATTAACCAGTAGAGATGGACAGACTGTCTAAACAAGATAAGACGATCGCGAGTGTACCCAAGGTTCGTGATTAGCTCCCCCCAATCTTCAGCTGGCAGTTCAAGCTCAACTTTCAAATTCAATTCTGCCTCCTAGGTCGCGATCAATTGTTTCACCTGTGCTGGGGTCCCTTCATAGTATGCTTGAACTGTGGCCTGAAGAATCTCAGAGTTCGTTTTCCGACCCCTCTGTCGTGCAGTACTCGGCCGCACAGTACTCTGTCACACAATACTCTGCCCCGCAGTCGGACCGGAAGACGAACCAACTTCTTTTCCTTTGCCCTCCTAGTGTCTGCGACCCCTTCTGCCTCGGCCCAAGGCTCTACCACGAGACTGAGACTTTACCATATCTGCCAAGGCCGGGCTCCCTTTCTTCACCCTTCTTCCACCATGCCGTGCTCGTGAACCATCTCACTATATAAAGGCCGAAAGTGGATACAACGTAGGCGGACCTAGAATATGATTTATACAGAGAACCACCCGAAAGTTAAGCATTAATTTAATGTATGACCAGAAAAACAAATGAAGCGTCGGACAACACTGCGTCCCTTTAGAATTCCACCACCCGAGCTCACAAGCATACATAAACAGTAACCCTCCGGGAGTGGGAGGTACCACCAGGATAAAAACAGTGGCCCCCATGCAACCCTGAGCCCTGAGTCCGTAGACTCAGCCTTGATCATTTACCAAAACCCTTACTCTCCACAGGGCTTGCCCAGACAATTCAAGCTTAAAACGGAGAACCCAATTATCAACATGCAAAGGAAACATCATGAGAAAAAACCAGAAACTAGTAAACATGCCCATGTGAGAAAGGATGTTGCCAAAAAAGATAGAAATTGACATTACATAGTCAAGAAGGCCAATATTGCCAATCACAGAAACTGCTAATTTAACTAGTGTTTCCTTTCCCCTCCGGATGCGAGGCTTATCATGAGTAGCAACCCCCAACCCAGGATACAGAGATAGCATTATAACATACCAGGCTTTATATGCCAACCTCGAACTGATATAGGTAGCAGCTGGGTATACCTCTCGTGTTCCGGACGCCGTGAACTTGTAAACATCAAACTTTTGCTCCCTAAGACGCTGAGGACCCGAATTTATACGCCAGACGGATGGTCTTAACTCCACCTCCACTCCTAGCACCTCTAGGAACCGAGGGTTACCAACCTTCACATTGTGGATTTGCCTTGATTTGCGACGCTTCATGTTATCACAGTGAATAAGCGTGTGAGGGCGTGAGGGATACCACCCACCATCCCAAACCAATAAATGCTCTGTCATATCAATCAAACCCAAGGGGGCCTCCAACTGTTTCGCACCCCGATTGGGGAAAAATTATTTGATTTGAATCACATACACATAAACAGATTTCTGCCCAATCAACAATTCTTCATTAATAAATTAATCATGGAACTTACTTGGGCTTCTTTACCAGGGACAATGGCTCAACTAAGAAAATACAAAACTGATCACCACCCTCATTGCACTTTCTCGGACCCAACACATGCTGACTGAGAAGCCTCTCTCAATCTTGTGTTGCTGTTGTGTCTTAGCTCCTCACTTTAGACTCAATTTATAACATTCCTAAGCTAAGATTGACAACCAAAATTAGCTCGTCAAGTTAACAAGATACGTGACTTTACTTTAGTTAACTATCCTATCTTTAGATTTCTCTACTTTAACTCAATTACAAGTCATAAATTTAGCTTGCTTTACATGCAAATCTCATGCATGTCAACACATTCGCATGCGTGCAACTTACTTGCACACTTTGCATGTTGCATGCAAGCTCCTAACGAGGCAAATCAAGGTTCTTTTAGTTAAGGCACAAGACTAGAAGTACCTTTCGAGCTACAAAACTCAACAGTCCCTCTTAACGAGGGAGGTACTTCTAAAAGAACCTCCTCCACCTGGATCTGTCTCCAACACCACCATGTTATCCGCTGCTCTAGTGGCTCCCTCTGAACTAGAAGACTTCCTTGCTACTTGCTTCAGAATCTAATTTGAACACTTGTTCCCTCCAACCATGCTCCTAGGATCCTGATCCTGAGTGTCTAACAAAACCATATCATACTAGTTGAGGCTCCTTCCTTGCCACCTGCTCTCTCTCAACAACTAACATTGTTCCTGTATTCAAGATCCCCTCGGATATACCCACAGGCTATCCCAACAACCTATATGATTGCCCTTGTCTAATGCCAAGCACTATAGTTGCATCAAAGGTCGCTCCCTCTAAATATAGAAGTACCTGTCCATCTAAGAACAAAACTCTATCTCCAACATCCTCTCTTGAAATTTGGCAGCTCGGGGAGAAATTCCTTCCTTTGGGAAGCCCTCCTCACCATCTGGAGACCCTACTAGCCTTGGGAAGAATTTAAGTTGCAGATGGGAAAATATTATTTTTGATATGAAATCTCATCATCACAAAAAGTACAAGTCAACCTGGGCAAGGAAATTCAACCTCATCAACAACATATAAATACACTTAAGGTCACATCACTTGGAGGCATCATCACATCTTCTCTCTTCATTTGATTGGTTCATACAAGTCTGAAATTGCAGGGTTCGAGTTCACACATGCAAAGGAGAGAGTGCTTTTTGTTGACTAATGTTGACTTCTATTTTTGGGATGTTTGACTTGGGTTGACTTGAGGAGATTTGACTTCGTTTGACTTGGATTTTGGCTTGTTTTGGAAGGCCGAGTTAATTGGCACTTTGACTGAGATTTTTTGTGCACTTTGACCAGTGTTGACTGTAGTTTCTGGGCTAGGCTTTTCACAAGTCAAACTTTGACTTTGACGGAATATGTGGGCATAATTTAAGGGATGTTTTGACCATGTTTGACTGAGAAGGAGAGTCGCATTCTTTGAATATTTGACAAAACCTTTTTGGAGCACTTTGACTGTGGATTGTTGATTGGTTAGGGTAGAGTTGACTGTTGTTGACTTTGACCAGAAATTGCAGATTTGAAGTTTGACTAGATGTGAATTTCTTGCTCTTATTTGATTGGATATTAGATGGTTGATTTGGTTGGTCAAGGCTTTGACCTTTGACTCATGGCTGATGTACTTGGACTATGTATCTCTCTGCTAAACATTTGATGACAATCTAATAGAGGAAGAATTTGGAAGGGGTTTTCCCCTTTGTGGGGTTTTTCCTTGGTCTTTGACTTAACTACCGTGTCTCTATTGTTCTTGGTTGTCTTCTATTGTGCATTTGGTTTATTGTTCTATCTACAATTTCTTATTGTCATTGGAAGATTGAAATTATTGGACAAAGTGATTGCTATTGAAAGAAGAAATTGATTAAATGATTGTTATAGCATAGAACACTAGAAAATTAACATGATCTCAGAGCTCAGGTGAAGACAAGCCCAAGGAGACAAGAGCAATCACCCCTTTGAAGGAATCTGATTTGAAGAAGATTATTTGACTTGGTCAAGATGTCTACCTCATACTTCAAGATTGAAGAAAAGTTGAATGACTCATCTAACCTTGTTGTTTGGAGAACTAGGTTGGATGTGATTTTGGATGAGAATGATATTTTGGAATATGTTGAAGGCAAGGTACTGGAGCCTCCAGAGAATGCTTCTGCTGCTACCAAAGCCAAGCATAAGAAATGTGAGATCAAAGCTAAGACAATTATTATTGATTCGTTGAGAGACCATTTGATTATTTATATCTCAAAGTTGAAGAAATCCAAGAAAATGTACGATAAGCTGGTTGGGATGTATGAGGACAACAACCTGAATCATATTCTATCCCTGAAGAATCAACTCAAAGACATCAAGATGAACTAGGGAGAGATTGTGCAATCATATTTCATGAGGATATCCCAACTCAAGGATCAATTTTTGTCTACCGGAGAAGTTATTTTTGACAAAGAGCTGGTACTAATTACACTTGGAGGTCTTCCTTCGATTTGGGAGACATTTATTACAAATATTAGCAACAATGACATGTTTCCTTCTTTTGATGAGCTCATTGACAAGTGCACTCAAGAAGAGACGAGGACGATATCTAGATTCTAGAGGGAGAATTCAAAAGCATGAAGAAGGGGAGCCCATTGCATTTGCTGCTCAAGACAGGAAGAGGAAAGGAAGAGGAGGACCATCTAATTCAAGAAGGCCCGCACCAACATCTAGGGATTCTAATAGAAGAATTAAAAGGGACGTGTCACAAATTGAATCCTACAATTGCCACAAGCTTGGTTGCCTTACCCGAGATTGTTTGAAAAAGACAAGTGCTCCTAGGTCCAACTACAACAACAATCGTGGCTACAACAACCTCAGGTCTAATGATAGAGGAAGAAGAGGACCTCTTGTTGGTTGAGAGGAAGGCCATCCTCCTCCCAAGAGATCAAGGATCTCAAGGTATGGAAATAATGCAACTGTTACTCAATCTGAATACTTTCTTATTTTTGCCCTTTCTAGTTCCTCTTCTCTGGATTCGTTTGATAGTTGGTTGGTAGATAGTGGGGCCTCTAGACACTACACTAGGTATCGTGAAGTCCTCCCAAATCTGGTTGAGAGGGAGACAAATTTGAAGATCATTCTTGGGTACAATTCTACTTATCCTATAAAGGGGTCTAGTTTTGTTTCATTTCATTTGGATTATGGTAAAACTATACATCTTCAAGATGTTCTGTATGTGCTAGGATTAAAAAGGAATCTAGTGTCTATATCTGGCTTGGAGGACAAAGGAATGAAAGTTGCCTTTATAAGTGGAAAGGTCCTTATCTAGCCAAGATAATCTTGCTTGAGGAATGCCTTCACTTTGGGATTAAGAATTGAAGGCCTTTACAAAGTCAATGGAAGATCGATCCGAGCATTGGTTCATGATAGTAATCATCAATGTGAGTTGTGGCACCGAAGATTCACTCACCTTCATTATGAAGCCTTGCCTAAGGTGAGGAAGATGGTTTCTGGAATGCCTGAGGTTCAAGCAAATCATGATGGGGTTTGTCCGGGATGTGCAAGTGGAAAGAAGACAAAGGGACCATTCCATTCAAGCAGGAGCAGGACTGGTGGAATTCTACAACTCATTCATTTTGATTTATGTGGACCCATGCTAGTGACATCTCTTAGTGGCTACCTATACTACATAATCTTTGTTGATGGCTTCTCTTGCAAGACATGGATATTCTTCTTGAAGCACAAGGACCAAGCATTTGATATGTTCAAGGACTTCAAGGCCCTGATAGAGAATCGAACTAGAAAGAGGATCAAAGTCTTTAGGTTTGATAATGGAGGAGAATTAATTTCAAATGAGTTCATTGTCTTGTGCAAGAAAGTAGGCATCAAGGAGATTATCATACCTTACAATCCCGAGCAAAATTGGGTGGCTGAAAGGAATAATAGGACCATCATGGAAGCTGCCCAAGCTATGTGGCATGATCAAAAGCTGTCGAAGTATATATGTGGAGAAGCTGCAAACATTGTTGTCTATGTAAAAAACAAGACTCCTCATCAAGCCTTGGGTGATAAGACTCTGGAAGAAGTTTTAACAGGTGTAAAGCCTGATGTTGGACATTTGAGGATGTTTGGCTGTCCCGTCTACTTTCATGTGCCAAAGGATAAGGGAAACAAGTTGGAATCTTCTGGGAAGAAAGGTATGTCTGTTGGTTACTGTGAAAATTCTAAAGCTTATAGAATATATGTACATGGTTAATGGAGTATAGAGTCTAGTAGGCATGTGACATTCAATGAAGATGTTGCCCTTGGGAAAGCTAGGGATACTCGTTCCCCTGCCAATGTTGTAAAGAAGGATGATGCCATGGATGTACAAGAAGGCCCTCCTATGACTAATCCAGACATTGAACTTATTGATGATCCCTTGTAACCTATGGACCCCTTGGATCACCCTTTGTGTGATCCTCCTGCTAGGAAGAGACCACTATGGCTTCGTGATACTTTACAAGATGCTAAGAGACATGTTGCTGCAAGAGGAACTTTTAGAGAAAACAAGAAGCCTTGCCAATATCAAGGATATGTGGTAGAAATGAGCAACACGATACAGGCTAAACTACACACGTTTGAAGAAGCAGTGAAAGAACAGGTATGGAAGCTATGGCTGAAGAATATGAATCCATCATGAAGAATGATGTGTCGAAAGTGGTTCCGAGACCCGAAGGGAAGTCTGTTGTGACTTCTAAATGATTGTTCAAAATTAAACATGGTGGGGATGAAAGTATTGAGAAATACAAGGCGAGATTTGTGGCTAGAGGTTTCTCCCAGAAAGAGGGAGAAGATTGTGATGATATCTTTGCACTAGTTTCCCGCTATACCACTATCCGATCCATTGTTTCTCTTGCTGCTAGCCAAGGATGATCACTTCACTAGATGGATGTGAAGACCACATTTCTACATGGCGTGCTTAAGGAAGAAGCATATGTTGAGCAACCATAAGATTTGAGGAGTAAGATAGGAAGACTCATGTGTGACAACTGAAGAAATCACTTTATGGATTGAAGCAAGCCCCTAGGGCTTGGTATGCCCACATTGATAGCTACCTATTAAAGCCTGGATTTACGAGAAGCAATGTGGATCCAAATCTCTACTTCAAAGTTGTTCAGGGTATGCCCCTCATTTTAGTATTATATGTTGATGATTTATTCTTGATAGGTTGGGAGACTCTTATTCTCGAGTGTAAGAGGGAGTTGGACTCTGAATTTGAGATGAAAGACCTTGGCTTCATGCACTACTTCTTGGGGTTAGAGGTGTGGCAGAGACCTGGTGAGATTTTCTTTTCTCAAGGGAAATATGTTGTCAAACTATGGAAAGATTTGGAATGGCAGAATGCAAGTCCATGGCCACACTGATGTTGATGAACTTCAAGAAGTTATGTGGTGAAGCTGCGGTACCCGATCTAGCAAATCCCTCATCGACAGTTGATTGGGGCTTTGATGTTCTTAGTGAACACTAGACCGGACATATGTTTTGCGAATAACACTCTGAGTCAATTTATGATCGAGCCTCTACATGCACATTGGGTCGTTGCTAAGCATGTGCTGAGATACCTGCATGGGACTATCAATCTTTGACTGAGATATACTGCCGAAGATGCGAGACTACATGGATACACTTATGCTAACTGAGCCAACCATGTTGTTGACAAGAAAAGCACATTAGGGTGATGTTTTAGCCTGGGGTTTGCCATAATATCTTAGATGAGGCAGAAGCAAAAGTTCGTTTCCCTTAGCACGACTGCGTTGAAATGTGTAACTAGGTTCGGTCTTCATAATGTCTATTGTAATCATTATTTTATATATTTGATATTAAAGAGAAAATAAAATTATTATTGTTATTTTTGATGCATGGGTTTCGTGCTCAAGATAAAATTATTTGTAGGTCAAGCACCCATTGAGTGCTCCTAGGTTTGTCATAGAATTATGAAGTCGAAAGAGTCATTGTCATACATGTAAGACCCCTTTGGGCATGTTGTATCTTGTAAAGAAATTTTTTGTAATGTCAAAAGTGTCATAAATGTTGAAATATGTAACTAGGTTCGGTCTTCATTAATGTATTTAAGTCACAATGAAATGTATTTATCAAAAGAACGAAGAAAATATTATTATTATTATTATGAATTATTAAAGCATGGGTATCATGCTTGGTCATCATGTTTTAGGTCAAAGTCCCCATTGAGGACTTCTAGGATTTATTCTGAGTCATTAGAGTCATTATACACTTAAAGAGACCCTTCTTGGGCTTTTGAATCATGCAAAAAGAATTAATATTGAGTCAGATATGCTATTTGTCCCCTCCAAACCAAGTCGGCCTCAAGGAGATCAAGTCGGTTTCAAGAAGGACAAATTGACCTAACTGGAAGGCTATATATACAAGGCAGTTCAAATTCATTTGGAGCGTTCACTCTCTCTCTCTCATAAGTTCGATATCCATAAGCAAGAAGCTGGGAAGTGTGAAGTCGGAAAAGAGTTGGAAAAGGGTGCAAAGTTTGGAGGCAAGAAAGAAGACATCAAGATTGAAATTTTGGGCCATCTATCTCTCACTCAAGTGGAGTATCCATGGATATCGAAGTTTTTCTTTGTATAGTTGTAGTTGCTGTTGCTGCTAGTTGCTGGGTTGAAGCTGCCACTGCAAGTTGTTGCTGCAAGGTCAAAATTGTTATTGAAGGGTATTCATCTGCAAGGAGGAAATGAGGGCTGACTTGGTGTGGAAGAAGTCTTTGTCTAGGTCAAGTGTCTTGTATTATCTCGTGAAACTATTGAAGGAAGAATTGTTCATTAGGTTTTCCCCTAGATAGGGGTTTTTCCCTTGCTGCCCGCCTACACCTTGTGTCTTTGTGTTATTGCTTTGATAATTGCTTGATGAACTAAATGTAAAAGAAGAACATAAAGATAAAATAATCACAAGTAATTATCTATATAAGAAAATCTTTCTGCCTTTCTGATTTTCTAACATGGACTCAAAGCTTAAGGTGAAGAAGGAAAAAGACAGTTTTGAGAATATACGTAAAGGATTAAACAAGGGATCATATAAGGAGCTCTTATAAGGGAAGAAGCTCACTATCTTCAAGGACAATGTCTAACACAATAAAGAGTGAGAAAAAATTGGAAGAAGCATAAAATTACAAGGCATGGAAGAAGAGAGTTGACCTCATACTTGAAAAGAACAAAGTCTTGGATTTGGTCAAAGGAAAAGTGAAGAAACCTACCGAAGAATCTAGTGATGCAGATAAAGTGAAGTTTAGAGCGTCAGAAATATTGGCTATGACACCAATGGTAGAAAGCATAAAGGACAATCTTGTCCCATACATTTCCAATATAGACCATGCTCAAGAAATGTATGAAGCCTTATCAAAATTGTTCACTATCAAGAACACCAGTCAAGTAGCAAGTCTGAAGAATGAATTAAGGACTACAAAAATGAAAAAGGATGACATTGTGGCTTCCTTCTTTGTAAGGATATCTAGAATTAAAGATGAAATTCAAGCCATAGATGAAATTGTACTGTAAAAAGAGCTAGTGATTACTACATTATTGGGATTGCCTCCTACTTGGAGTTCTTTTGCTTCAGGTCTCAATAGCTAGAAAGAAGCTCCTACTTTTGAGCAATTATGGAATGCTTGCAGCCAAGAAGAAATGAGAATCTCATTAGTATCCAACAATGAAGAAGAAAATGTTTCAAATGCATAGTCCGCTTCTTACAAGAAATGAAACTTCAAGAAGTCAAAAGGGCCAAGAAGGAGGGTAGATATGTCCAAAATAGAATGCTACCAATGTCACTATAGAAGTGACTGTCCTGACAATGCGAAGAACAAGAAAAGGAACAGGGACCAAGCTAATGTTGCTGAAGAAGAATCTCCAAAGACGAATAAAGCCAAAGAATTGGATATAAGGGACTTACACTACTAAGTCCTTTGATCTAAGCTTTAGTTGTTTCATTTTTTATTTCTAGTACTTGTAGGTTTAACATAATTTTGAATTTTTGATTTGTTTATATAAGGTTATAAGTATGCCTCAAGCTTGGAAGGAGCCCTCACCAACCTCCAAAGATAAGTATCTTATTACCCTTTTCATTTTTAGTTTTCCTTACTTATCTAGTTTTGCTTGCATTAAATGCTAATCACATTTCTATTCATATTTTTCCTTGTTTAGGAAAAGCTTGTTGAATACTCAAGATAATGGAAGAAGGCCTCACAAGACCAAGCACTAGAATTACAAGGTTTGTTAAAACAAAAGGTATGCCTTAGACTTTAAGTTTTGCTCTCCTCATGATATTCATTCTTGATAAACTATTCTACATCACTATAACATTATTGTGTCTAGTTCTCTTGAATCATAAATATTCTTGATTAGGTGATTCATCATTAGATAAATCTACCCTCCTTGTATCTTTGATTACTCTTGTGGAACCCTAGAAAGGTTCTTCGTGGAAACCCTCACGTAAGGGTATGTCGATGATAATGTGTGGAACCCTAATCTACTTTGGGTTATTGTTGAAGTCTAGAGAAAATGTTTGATGCTTTGATAATGTCATGTTTGGGGTTTTGGTATGGTTATGAACAACCCTAACTTGTTAGGGTTGAATGGTGATGTCTGAAATCCCAAACCTTTGAGGTGTTGATAAATTAGGTTGTTGTGTTATGTATTGAAACCCTAGATCATTAGCGTTTGGTAGGGTGTATAAGAAAGACCCTTATAATGTCCTAGAAATAAAATCCTAGGTATATGTGTATTTGGCATTTGCCCAATCAAAACCCTAGTCTGATCAAGTTTATTATATGTCTAACTTTTAATATATTGATATTTGTATCATTGGGTTTGACTAAGACATGTTATGATATGCTAGTGCATGATGATGGAATCCTAGATATATGTGTTGACCTAATTGTTGATGGTCATGAGTCCTAGGGTTTGAAACTAAGCCCTAGTCAAAGTTTGATTCTCTAGGATGATAGTATTTGTGAATTCTAGGGTTTTGTAACTAAACCTTAGTAGAAGTTCAATTATCTAATATATGATGACAAGTGTGATAATCTGAGATTTATCTGAATTTAAGCTATGATTGGTTTTGATTGTTGGAGCTTAATGGCTCATGTATGAAATCTAGTATCTTGCACTAAATCCTAGCGGAAGTCTAACATACGAGTTCTAAAGTTGTTATGATGCATTGTAGAACTATGTTTGTTTGAACTGCTTTTAGGGTTTGCAATATTTTGTATGTCATACCTCTGGAAGAAATATTGAACTCTTAGATATAATGAAGGTTGTTATCTTGATTGAGGTACTGGAAGTCTTGATGAAATCTAGGATTTATGACAAAACCCTGATATGTAGTTGAAGTATAAAAGTATGTGTTTCTTGTTGTTTGTGAACCTAACTAAGTTTAGGTATTTGATGTCTAATGTCTAGTGCTTCCATTACTGTATGATGTGGTTAACTTCATGCTTCTATAGACTTGGTTGTACTCACTATCTAAGTTGTGTTGGTACATAATCTTCAAGATAGTGAAGATGCTTGTAAGTAAAGCTGATATGATTGTTAGGGTCCCATAATAGGTATCAATGGTGTTGGTCTCTTACTATTCATTTTGGTCAGTTTAGCCTATGAATCACTAAGGTGTCATAGCCTAAAGGTTTACTTGTCAAAGGGGCCATTCAGTCCTTGAAGTATCATGGTCAAAACAAGTCTAAATGTTTGGGAGTTTTTTTGCATATGAAGTTTGGTTCAGATCATGTTGCAGGTGTTTTCACTGTAAAGTGCTCGAAAGTAGCTTTCCAATGGCATATCTGGTTCTTCAAACTAACTTCCGGATCAAAAGTTAGAGCAAGTTCAAATTTACTCTTCAAAACTAGAAAACAAAGGAAAAAGAACTAAGTGTTGATCCCACATCCAACATATCGGAGATTTGGAAAGAGAATCAGCAGAAGTCGAAGCGATCAGTGATTGCTGATATTGCATATCGACGATCGGAGGTTTAAGCATAGTGACCAACGATTAGGCATATCGGTGGGGTCCAATCCGCGAATCGACATTTGGCGGGGTCCTTTGCAGATTGCGTATCACAATCGGTAATCGGCGATCGCATGTCGCAGGGGTGATAACTCTAAAATGTTGCGATATTTTAAAGTTGCGATATGCGATTAAACCACCGTGAAAGTACCTTATCCATTGTTAAAGTGCCGGGGAGGGTCAATTATAGGTTAACAAAGAATTTCTCGGCAAAACTAGAGCAGGTTCGGTCCTTTTCTCTCTCCTCCAGAGGGACACGTGGTGCACAGTGATTGGTTCCGAGAAGTCACATGGGAGCTGACATCATCATGATGTGGCTATACAATGGACACATGGCATGCAGATACAACATTTTCAGGGGTCATAAGAGGCCGAAAAAGGGTGACACGTGTCACCACTCACAGGGCGACACATGGCAAAAGATGACGTCAGATTGCAAATCGGTGATCGCAGGTTGAGGAATATCGCTGCATCAAATTAAGTTCGCCAATTGAAATTCTCTGATAAAGGGGCTTGGATATGGAGGCTAGCACCACGGTCATAAAGGCTCACAAGATCGAGGGCTATTGGCACACCAGAGGGGTGGTGACATGAAAATATGTTTTATGTATTAAAAGCAAATGTTGAGTAGAGAAAAGGTTAAACAAAGGTTTTTTTTCTATAAAGAAGGGTGGAGAAGTTAATAAGGGTTTTTATATATTAAAAGCTTTGGTACCTGCCCTCCCCTGTCTCCTCTCCATGTGGATTGGGCCACGTCACATATTGGCAACCGGAGAAATGGCATTGTCGCAGCTACAGAGTAAAAGCTCCGATTGAAAGTTGCGATATTGGGTTTGTAATGCGGTGAATCGGCCCCTTTTCACCAAGTCCCGAAATGGGTATTGATTGTGGTTCTGTGGTTCCAAAGGACCATACATCACAACGATATTTCAAGGAATCAGCCCCTTCCCAACTAAAAGAGTTTAAGCCCCAAAGAGCTTTGACCCTAGGCCCTAACCATGTAGTTTCCGCCCAAGTTTCGGGCGCTAGACATATCGCAAAGTTCACACCTTGCGCGGTTCAAATCGGCACAGAACTAAAAGCTCCGATATAAAAGCCTTCGTCTCGCCTCTAGTCATAAAACAAAGAAATGCATAAAGGCGCTGAGGCAAAGGCGTTTACATCCTTTCCATAGTCATGATAATCCGTCATGTTTTTATGGTTTGGACTGTTCAGAAGGAACCTGATAAGGTAGAGGGGTAATGAACTAAGGCATCTAGAGAATTTTTGCCCATTTTTAGCATGATTTTTGGCACCATGGCGGACAATTCTGGATTTTCCATAGGACTATGTGCAAATGAAGATAAAAATGAATTTTCTGTGTTCATTGTTATTCCTAAGTTTAACCTGAATCTTGATGTTTCCATGCTAAAACACACCTTTGATCCACTTAGTTGGATCAATGCAATGTATCTAGTCCTAAGCCAAAATGGTATTTAAAGTCTAAATATACAATGTAATAAAAAGGATGGGGAATTGTTGAGAGTAGGAAGAGGCCTTGTATGTAAACATTTTTAATAAAAAAGCTCAAAGCACTTTGTTATCAGTTTCAAAGTTTCCTATGGTGTGCGTTTTCAAGTTTGTGTTTCCTTTGTGTTAATCTAATATTTGTTTTTGAAGCTATTATCTTGAATTCATTCCTATATGCTCAAGATAACTGTGGATCTTATACATGATAGAATTCTTTATTGCTCTGTCATGGTTTTTCTAAGTATTTGGCCATTAGTTATGTAACATAATTCATAACCATGTGCTTTGTTACTTTTTGTGTTTCCTTCATTCTTCGCTATACTACAACCGACAATTGACTTGAAATATGTGCACCTACCTTGCCTCTGTTATCTAGATGGCACATGAATGCCCTGATGTTATATTATCTTATACTTCAGTGGCCCTCTCTCCCAACAATTTTTATTAAATCTCATATTATTTACTTTTTGAACTTAATAACCAGTCTAAAATCCATATCCTATCAGTCTTTTTGATTGATAGTTGATCCAGCGAGAGAGCCCTCTCCAAGGTTAGGGGGACTAGACCTTAACCTACAAGTGGTTTGTGGTTATCTCTGGGATCCCTTTCCTCAGCCTTAAGGGATTTACGAAGTGCTAAGGGTTGAAGTATAAAAGTATGTGTTTCTTGTTGTTTGTGAACCTAACTAAGTTTAGGTATTTGATGTCTAATGTCTAGCGCTTCCATTATTGTATGATTTGGTTAACTTCGTGCTTCTATAGATTTGGTTGTACTCGCTATCTAAGTTGTGCAGGTACATAATCTTCAAGATAGTGAAGATGCTCATAAGTAAAGCTGATATGATAAGCATGATGAAGAAAGTTATATGAATGATGATGGTCATAAGAAGGATGGAAGCCAGGAAAGATTCTTTGATGTTAAAAAAAATAAAGATTGAGCTCCCTAAGTTAAGAGGGAGCTTGGATGAAAGGAATCTCCCTAGTTGAGAGGGAGGGCATATCATAGTCATGATGGACACCTTGAAATAAGAAATTGGAGAATGCATTTTGAGGAGCTGCTGAAATAAGGAAAGCAAGATCTATTTGTAGAATATGTTGTTGCATGTGAAGTAGGAAAGGAGGATGTATGATTAAGGAATCTTCTGTCAAAATTCGTTTGGAAGTCCTACTATGATAAATTGAGAAGCAACATCAGTTGTCTAGAAAACCTTGGATGTTTGTGTTTACTTATGTACATTAGAAAGTTTGCTACTGATTAGGGTTGTGTTTGTACAGGTAAATCTCTCAGAGGTTTGATAGCACGCTGGTTACACGAGGGAGATTTGTTACCGATTGGAATAATCAGGAGTGTTGAGGCTTTGCGTGTAAGACACATTGCCTGGGAGACAATCTGGCTGGCACTTTGTGTTGATGTCTAGATCCCAAAGTAGGGAGGGTGGCGTTGGTCATAGAGCTTTGACCTCAGATACGCACCTAGATCCCTGGGTTGATGGTTAGCACGTAAGCCTGATGGTACCTAGAGAGGCTGAAAGCTTTAGTCCATCTTAGTCACACCCAGATAGATTGCCCTGGTTAGGAATCTAGTTCGTGGCATCGTGAGTGCCTAAATTGTGGGAAGACCTTGGATAGATTGCCCTGGTCAGGAATCTAGTCCATGGCATTGCGGTGCCTAAAATTCTTCACTGGTCATGTGTTTTGAGATCTTCCTTGTACTTGTTATTATGAATACCTTCTTAGTTAAAAGGGAGTGTTGAAATATGTAACTAGGTTCGATCTTCATTAATGTATTTAAGTCACAATGAAATGTATTTATCAAAAGAATGAAGAAAATATTTTTATTATTATTATTATGATTTATTAAAGCATGGGTTTCATGCTTGGTTCATCATGCTTTAGGTCAAATTCTCCATTGAAGACTTCTAGGATTTATTCTGAGTCATTAGAGTTATTGTCCACTTAAAGAGACCCTTCTTGGGCTTTTGAATCATGTAAAAAGAATTAATATTGAGTCAAATATGCTGTTTGTCCCCCCTCCACACCAAGTCGGCCTCAAGGAGATCAAATCGGCTTCAAGAAGGACAATCTGACCTCAATGGAAGGCTATATATACAATACAAGGCAGTTCGAATTCATTTGGAGCATTCACTTTCCCTCTCATAAGTTCGATATCCATAAGCAAGAAGCTAGGAAGTGCGAAGTTGAAAAAGAGTTGGAAAAGGGTTGGAAAAGGGTGTGAAGTTTGGAGGCAAGAACGAAGACATCAAGATCGAAATTTTGGGCCATCTATCTCTCACTCAAGTGGGGTATCTAGGGAGATCGAAGTTTTTCTTTGTCTAGTCGAAGCTGCTGCTGCTGCCAGTTGTTGGGTCGACGTTGCTACTGCAAGTTGTTGTTGGTAGGTCGAAGTTGCTATTGAAGGGTATTCATTTGCAAGGAGGAAGTGAGGGATGACTTGGTGTGGAGGAAATCTCTATCTAGGTCAAGAGTCTTGGATTATCTCATGAAACTATTGAAGGAAGAATTGTTGACTGGGTTTTCCCTTAGGTAGGGCTTTTTCCTTGGCTGTCCGCCTACATCTGGTGTCTTTGTGTTATTTTTTTGATAATTGCTTGATCAACTAAAAGTAAAAGAAGAACATAAAGATAAAAGAATCACAAATAATTATCTATATAAGAATATTTTTTTGCCTTTATGATTTTCTAACAAATAAGACCCTCCAAGACCTTGTCAAACAAGTCAGCCTACAAGAAGGATCAAGTTGGCCTCATGGGTAGCAAATCAACCTCCTAAGAAGCCCATATATATGAGAGAAATCAACCTCCTATGGACACCCTCATTCCTCATCATCCAAGAGAAGAAGAGGCAGAAGAAAGACAAGCGAAGAAGGATAGAAGGAAGAAGGCTGAAGTTTTTGGGCTTATTCGCTATCTTCTCCTCGCACGTGCGAAGATTAGGGAACTTTACTACATTAAAGTTGAAGTTGCAGAAGAAACTGCTAGGAAGTCGAAGTTGCAGAAGAAACTGCTGGGAAGTTGAAGTTGCAGAAGAAACTGCTGTGGAAGGTCAAAGTTGTTGGAAGGTCGAAGTTGTTTGGAAGTTGATGAAGGTCGAAGTTGCTGGGTTGAAATAATTGGAAGCTACTAGGTCAAAGTAGCTAGAAAAGTTCATCAAAAGGGAGAAGTTTGACTTGGTCTTGGAGGGGTCTTTGAGAAGGGTCTTAGGTCTTGGAATTCGTCATTTCAAGTGTTGGAAAATTGATAGAGATGGAAGTTAAATGATTTTCCTTTTCACGACATTATCTTGTGATGTGTTTGTTATTATTATGTGTTCTTTCAATTTGTCTTTTCTTATCATCAAGAATAATGCCAAGCAACAAATAAAAGAGGACACAAGATGTAGGCACGCTGTTAGGGCAAAATCCCACTCTTTGGGGAAAACCCAATCAAAGTTCTTCCTTCAGTAGATTCAAGATGAGACGACCAAAACCCTTACAACCTCCATCCATCAAGTCATCCTTGCTTGTTCTTCCTTTCACTATGTTTGTATACTGAGATTCATGTCATTGTGTTATCATCGAGATCTTATCACTGCACCAAGATCTTCATCATTGTAATAGCACTTATCACTTGTAGGATCATCGAGACCTCATAATAGTGATAACACTGAGTCCTTATGGCAGCACTGAGACTGTGGCAACATGAACTGTGATGGAAGCTAACTGAGATAGCATCGAGACCATTGTACTGTGGTAGCACCGAGAATTCACTGTGGCATATCACTAAGACTTAATTGTAGTATCAAGACTTCACCTTTGTGATAGCACTGTGACCGTGGAAACATGAACCCAAATTGTGATTACATCGTGACTAACGTTAAGACTGTGACAACACCGTATTTTTCTTTCTGTGGCTGCTTCAAGCCCTGATCATTGTGGCAAGACCAAACCCTTAACTCTGTAAAAGCACCAAGCCCTTAACTTCACTGTGATCTCAGAGCCCTGCAACTAATCTGAGTTCTGTGATGTTCGAACTTCACTCTGCAATTCTCTCTGAGATGGACAAATGCGAAGTCCTAGTACTGATATATACAGTTGTTTCCATGTGAAAAATAAGCCGACATGACTTATATGAAGAGATGCGTCTATTATATTAGGCCGACATGAATATATTGAGGGAAAACAACTTGTAGATAACTTATTTGAAGCTGACTTGAAGAATTTGCTGGAGAGGATGACTTGATGGAGGAGTACAAACATTAAATTGACTTTGACTCAATCCCATAGCCTACAATGGAGGCTTGACCTATAACCATTGACCCAAGCATGAAACCCATGCTTTAATAAGCCAAGTAAACTAATAATAAAATTATTCTCATTACATTTTGACTTCAAGTACAATTATGAAGACCAAACCTAGTTACATTTTCCAACATGAAGTTCTATAGGAAGACAAGAATTCTTCTGGGTTTTCCTCTCGAGAGGAGAGGTTTTGGCCTTGGCTTGTAACCTACATTTTGTGTCCTCTTGTCTATTTGATATTCATAGTTTGGTAGTCTTTTGATGATAAGAACATAATAATAATCAAGTGAAAGAAGAAGCTAATCAAGTTAAGTAAAAAGACATCACAAACAGTTATCAAAGTAAGAGAAATCACCTAATCTAGCTGCCTCTAGATTTCTCAATTGGCTGAAGCTGAATATATTGTTGCTAGCATGGCTAGCTGTGAGGTAGCATGGTTGAGGAAGCTCTTTGGAGAGCTATTTGAGCAGGTTTTGGATACGAAGTGATTATTGCGACAACAAGAGTGGGATCCGACTGGCAGAGAATCCCATGTTCCATGACCAGTCGGTCTACAAGAAGGATCAAGACCTTGTCAAACAAGTCGGCCTACAAGAAGGATCAAGTCGACCTCATGGGTAGCAAATTGACCTCCTAAGAAGCCTATATAGAGGAGAGAAATCAACCTCTTATGGACACTCTCATTCCTCATCATCCAAGAGAAGAAGAGGCAGAAGAAAGATAAGCGAAGAAAGTTAGAAGGAAGAAGGACAAAGTTTTTGGGTTTATTCTCTATCTTCTCCTCACACGTGTGAAGATTAGGGCAACTTTACTAAATCAAAGTTGAAGTTGCAGAAGAAACTACTGGGAAGTCGAAGTTGTAGAAGAAATTGCTGGGGAAGGTCAAAGTTGCTAGAAGTTGATGGAAGGTCGAAGTTATTGGAAGTTGATGAAGGTCAAAGTTACTGGAAGGTCGAAGTTGTTGGGTTGAAATTGTTGGAAGCTACTAGGTCAAAGAAGTTGGAAAAGTTCATCGAAAGGGAGAAGTTTGACTTGGTCTTGGAGGGGTCTTAGGTCTTGGAATTCGTCTTTTGAAGTTCTATAAGAAGAGAAGAATACTTGTGGGTTTTCCTCTCAAGAGGAGAGGTTTTGGGCTTGGGCCTGGCTTGCAGCCTACATTTTTTGTCTTCTTGTCTATTTGATATTCATAGTTTGGTAGCCGGTTGATGATAAGAGCATAATAATAATCAAGTGAAAGAAGAAGCTAATCAAGTTAAATAAAAATACATCACAAGCAGTTATTGAAGTAAGAGAAATCACCTAATCTAGTTGCCTCTAGATTTCTCAACAGGTTGAAGCTGAGTATATTGCTACTAGCATGGCTAGCTGTGAGGCAGTATGGTTGAGGAAGCTATTTGGAGAGCTGTTTGAGCAGGTTTTGGATACAATAGTGATATATTGCGACAACAAGAGTGAGATCCAATTGGTAGAGAATCCCATGTTCCATGACAAGTCCAAGCACATTGAAATTAGATATCACTACATTCGAGATATGGTGCAGAGAGAAGCTGTAAGTCTCCATCACATTTCGACTGACGAGCAGATAGCATATATTCTTACCAAGGCTTTGCCAAAAGGGAAGTTCTTGGTCTTTAGATAGCAACTTGGACT
This sequence comes from Pinus taeda, assembly GCA_000404065.3. NCBI lineage: Eukaryota > Viridiplantae > Streptophyta > Pinopsida > Pinales > Pinaceae > Pinus > Pinus taeda. The sequence goes on from APFE031392032.1 coordinate 73,912, forward strand.
GGTGGATGTGACCCTCTCGAGAAAGGGTAACGATTGATTGAGGACACTGAGCTATGCTCTTTCCCCCTGTTTGAGCTCCTAGGGTGGGAATTGAGCTAAAGAGCTCCTAGGGTTGAGGGAACTTTGGACAATAAGTGTGTGTGATCCCTACCCATTGCGGTAAGTTGTATCTCTCCTATTGTCATTATAGGGTGTGTGTGATCCTTGTCATTTATGGCAAGTTGTATCTCTCCCTATCAGTTTTAGAACATGACGAAGTATACTCTAGTATGCATCCTACCCATAAGTTGGGCTTGTAGGGATTTCCACCCATCTGGATAATGGGTGAGGAGACTTGGGTGTGTGTGATCCTTACCTTTTATGGTAAGTGGTATCTCTTCCAAGTGATGGGATGTAGGTGTTCTACCACTTGATTCTTGAAGGTCAAGGTGGGAAGATCAACGGACAATAGGTGTGTGTGATCCTTACCCTTTGTGGTAAGTTGTATCTCTCCTATTGTTAGACAATAAGTGTGCGTGATCCTTTCCTCTTATGGTAAGTAGTATCTCTCCTATTGTCATTGGATATAAGGTGGCAAATTTATCTCCCCTATGATGATTATTCTTCTTTAGATTAAGAGTGTTCAATAAATGAGTAAAGATGAGTAGAGATGAGATATTATAGCGATGATGATTATGAGACATTTGAGAGACTTATGATGCAATCAGTAATTCCTCCCTAATTGAGGGGAGTGTTGAAATTTGGCAGCTTCGGAAGAAATTCCCTCCTTTGGGAAGCCCTCCTCACCATTTGGAGACCCTACTAACCCTTGGAAGAATTTGATTTGCACATCAGAAAATATTTTTTTAATGAAACCACATCATCACAAAAAGTAAAAGTCAACCTGGGCAAGGAAATTCAACATCATCAACCACATATAAATATACTTAAGGTCACATCACTTGGAGGCATCATCACATCTTCTCTCTTCATCTGATTGTTTTGTACAAGTTTGAAATTGCGAGGTCCGAGTTCACACGTGCGAAGGAGCGAGAGTGCTTTCTGTTGACCAGCGTTGACTTCTGTTTTTGGGTTGTTGGACTTGCATTGAGTTGAGGAGATTTGACTTTGTTTGACTTGGATTTTGACCTATTTTGGAAGGCCAAGTTAATTGGCACTTTGACTGAGATTTTCTGTGCACTTTGACTAGCTTTATCTGCAGTTTTTGGGCTAGGGCTTCCGTAGGTCAAACTTTGACTTTGACTGAATCTGTTGGCAGAATTTAAGGGTTGTTTTGACAAGGTTTGACCGAGCAAGAGAAGCTGCATTCTTTGACCGTTTGACCAAACCTTTTTGGAGCACTTTGATCACTGATTGTTGATTGGTAGGGTAGAGTTGACTATTGTTGACTTTGACCAGAAATTGCAAATTTGAAGTTTGACCATATTTTACTTTCTTGCTCATATTTGATTGGATATTGGATGGTTGATTTGATTGGTCAAGGGTTTGACCTTTGACTCATTCTCGATGTACTTGGACTATGTATCTCTGTGCTGAACATTTGATGACAATCTAATAGAGGAATAATTTGGAAAAGGTTTTCCCCCTTGTGGGGTTTTTCCTTGGTCTTTGACCTAACTATTGTGTCTCTATTGTTCTTGGTTTTCTTCTATTATGCATTTGGTTTACTGTTCTATCTACAATTGCTTATTGTCATTGGAAGATTGAAATTATTGGATAAAGTGATTGTTATAACATAGAACAATGGAAAATTAACAGCCCGATACTGAGAGTACGTGTACCATTAGCTTTGGAGTAAATAACATCCTTATCACTTCTAGAAATCCTCCTGACTCTAGTTGGAATCTTGACACAACCAACTCCCTTCACTGCATGCATGGTACTAGTCCCACCAAACACACTGTTGTCTGAGCTTGTCTCTGAAACATTGCGGAACACTAACCTCAGCCCCATCATGTGACTGGATGCTCTATTGTCCACTTGCCATAACCCACTGTCCTCGTACACAACAATACTAATGTCAAAAACATAGGCAACTAGAGAAAATTCCTTCTCAAATTTCTCCGTAAAGTCATCAATCTCAGTTGATGCTGATGCAACCACCTGATCCTCCTCCTCCTCCTCCTTCTTGTATGGACACTAGCTCACATAGTGACTAGTCTTGTGACACGCAAAGCACTTCACTTTGCTCATGTTCTTCATAGAAGTAGATGCCCCACTTCCCTTTACTTTACTTTTTCCCTTTATAGCAAGAGAAAAATTCTCTTCGTCACCCTTACCATCATGTTGGCCTGCGGTTTTGGAATGTTTCCTTGTCTCTTCCTGTACAAAATCATCCCAAAATCTATCCCAACTGGGCATATTTTCACGTGCGACGATCCCATCAACAAAGACATCCCATTTTGGAGGAAAGCCACTCAAGCCTAATTTGTCCAACTCTTCTCTATCAATAGTTTCCCCCATTGCTACCAAAGTTATCTCTAATCTGAGTGATCTTGGTTAGGTATGATGCAACTGTTTCAGTTTCAAATATCTTGGCGTTTCTCAATTAATCCTTCAACGTCATCTTTATGTTTTGGTTTGTACTCTGGTACAATTTGGTTAAGAATGCCCACATCTCAAAGGCATACTTCTTCCTCGTCACATGAGGTATAACATGGTCTTTAATGGAGTCTAGAATTATTCTCTTGTCCTTCACGTTCTTCTTATTAAACTTGGCCAACTGAGTAGGATCTGCAGGAATTGGGATGACCTTCTCCACGATGTCCCACAACTGTTGCTCCTCAAATAGTAGAGTAATATGCTCCTTCCATGGGTTGAAATTTCCTGCCCTATCCAACCTGTCCTTGTAACGTAACCTAGTAGTCATGTCAAACCCCACTAACCAATAGTAATTTCCAACATTTTTTATTAATTTTTTTAAATGGGCCCTCTTTTTTCCTCTATTCCCTTGTTTTTTGAATCATCCCCCTTTTTTTCGACTCAAAAATTGCCCATAGAAACAAAAAATTCCTCTCAGTCCTTAAAAATAAATTATGGTTCATATGATCCCAGCCAACCTGGCTTTGGTGATCCGAGACAAACCTGACACTTGCGATTCTGAGATCGATTCAGAGTTGGGGCTCCGATACCATGTTAGAATTTCCCGAATCCAACACCCGGTATCCCGTTCCCAACAATTATTAACTGAACAAATACATGACTAAGTTCCAAACCAAATATATTTAGCAGAAGCAAAATTACTCGATTTGAATCACATACACATCAATAGATTTCTGCCCAATCAATAGTTATTCATTAATAAGTTAATCACAAAACTTACTTGGGCTCCCATACTAAGGGTAATGGCCCAACTGAGAAAATACAAAACTGATCACTAGCCTCACTACACTCTCTCAGACCCAGCACATGCTCATTGAGAAGCATCTCTCAATCTTATGTTGTTGTTGTGTCGTAGCTCATCAAGTTAACAAAAGATAAGTGACTTTACTTTAGTTAACTATCCTATTTTTAGCTTTCTCTACTCTAACTCAAGTACAAGTCATGCATTTAGCTTGCTTTACATGCACATCTCATGCATGTCACATGCAACACATTTGCATGCATGCAACTCACTTGCACATGCTGCATGTCACATGCAATCTCCCAATGAGACAAATCAAGGTTCTTCTAGTCAAGACACAAGATTAGAAGTGCCTTCCGAGCTAAAAAAACCAACACTCCCTCTTAGTGAGGGAGGTACTCCTTCATAACTAGAAGACTTCCTTGCTACCCACTTTAGAATTTGATCTGAAGACTTGTTCCTTCCAACCGTGATCCTAGGATCCTGCTCTTGAGCATCTAACAATGTCATATCATACCAGCTGAGGCTCCTGGCAGCACTTGAAGAATCACTCTTCCTTGCTACCTTGCTCTCTCTCAGTATCTGACACTATTCTTGTATCCAATATCTCCTCGGATGTACCCACAGGTTGTCACAACAACCTGTATGATTGCCCCTGTTTGATGTTTAGCACTACAACTGCACCCAAGGTCGCTTCCTCTCAATATAGAAGCACTTGTCCATCTCAAAACAAAACTATCCTCCAAGGCTGATACTGAGAGTACGTGTACTATTAGTCTTGGAACAAATAACATCCCTGTCATCTCCAAAAATCCTCGTGATTCTAGTTGGAATCTAACACATCCAACCCCCTTCACTGCATGGATGGTCCTAGTACCACTAAACACATTGCAGTTTGAGCCTGTCTATTATGAATTAAAAATTCATAACTCAATATAATATATATATATAATATATATATAATATATATATATATATTAAATGTAAATTTATGACAATAAATAAATAAATATTAATTAATTAAATAAATTAGTAAATAAAATTAATTAAGATAAGACACTCAATTAGTTTTGAATAGACATTAGTCCAAAGGATGTTTCTTTTTAGGCTCATTGCCAGTGAACTCCTATATAGGAGAACCGCCTTAGCCTTGTAAAGATCATCACTGAATATATATATATATATATTGATTTACATTCATTGTGTAATTCATTTACGATTATAAGTGTACAAAAAAATATCTGTTCTAGTGGTATCAGAGCCATCTGTTCCCTCTGTGTGTTGTTTGGAATCTTCTTGAGAAGCGAATTAACCCGAATCCCGAGCTTTCCCTAGGCTGCTCGACACCCTTTGCCACTGCCGTCCACCAACCCTTCGGGCCTACTATCCACCGCGTTGTCTCTCCATTGTCCGCAAACCGTCCACATACTGTTCCATTGGTGATTGTTCCGCTGCATTTTGTTATCTTGTTCATAGACATTTTGTTAGTGTCCTCGCCCACTGTGTTGTCCACTGTGCTGTCCATTGGTGACTGTTTGAGGACATCATATCACTCGACATCGTATCACCCGGTCCACGTTAAATCGACCTCGGTCAACAACATGACCCAATGCCATCCCAAGCACTTCGTAACACAGCTGACACTCCATGTCTTGTTGTGCAATGTCCACCCTCAGACATCCCGACGGTCATGACCTGCTTCAACTGCGTGTCTTGTGTCGACGGATTTTGGTTTCGATTCAAGTCGTATAAACGTTTTCTCTGAGGCCACGGTCAAATGATGCCTCAGTTTGTTTAATATACCAAGCACAACAATTTATCTCCATATTATATAGTTATATTACTATATGACTATATAATTACATAATAATAATTAATTATATAATTAAGTTAATCTAATATTATATATATATATATATATATATATATAGATATAGATATATTATTTAAAAAAAATTGGGTCTACTAGGAAAAAGAAGAACAAAATGGGGAATAATGACGATTCAAAATTTTTTCAAGAAGAACTCAACAGAATGCAAAAGCGCCTTGACGATGTTGAAAGAAAGCAAGATGAATTCGGGAAGAGTCAAGACCAAATGGAAGAAAATATCATAGAAATAAAGAGCATGATGAGCCAGTTTATGGGAGGAGCCAACCCAACTTTTAATCCCTCAGCTATGCAAAGTCCCAAGACTCTGGAAGGCGAAACTTTTCCAAGTCATGATTTTCTGTTGATGCACAAAAATCCACGAGTACCGCAGATACAATTTGAAGGAGGTCAGTACCATACAAAGTTTACCGACTGAGACTACCTTACAATTAAAAGAGAATTACTTAAGTACGATGGTAAGGACCATAAAGGCGCCATTGTATGGATAAATAAAATGGACGCATTTTTGGAGCAAACCTGCCATTAGGTGAACAAGAAAAGGTCATGACCACATCCAACTACCTGGAAGTAGAAGCATATGATTGGTCCCTATGGTGGTCCAACAAATGTGGAGCTCGTTCGTTCAATTGGGAGAATTTTAAAAACGTCCTGCTAAAAAAGTTTCCTGACGAAGAAGAAGATATTTATGAAATATTCGTTCACCTCAAACAGAAAGGATCGGTAAGCGAATACACCCACGAGTGGGAAGTATTAGCTATAAGGCAAAGGGGTATCTGAGACGAATAGCTGCTAAAAATGTATTGTTGTGGCCTTAAGGACTATATTCGGGAAGAATTAAAACTATATAAACCCCAATCCATTGAAGAAGTTAGACATGCAACAATAATTATTGAGCGGAAATATAAACTCCATAAAGCGCCATATGCCAGTAATGAAAAATCAAACTACTCAAAGGTGAAGTTAAGTAAACTGTCTTCAGAAAACACTTGTAAGTACATTCCACCACCAATGCGCAATGGAGGAAAACAACAATCTAATGTTGAAAGAAAAAGGTATGGCAAGTATTGGATACGCAGAGACAAATATTCCCCAGGGCATAGATGCGCTACACAAAAACTACACAATTGCAAATCAGAACAAGAAGAAGAATCTTCAAAAGATAGCTCCGATGAAGATAACAATGAAGAAAACGAGACCCTTAATCCAGACCCAAAAGAAGATATGCGACAAATTTCTATGGCAGCCATCACAGGGATAGCTCAACCACAAACATTGAAGCTTAAAGGACATAACAAGAAACAAAACATTATCGTTTTAATAGATTCAGGAAGTACGCACAACTTTATAGATGTCAATGTTGCCAAAAGACTGAACATTTTTACCTATCCCGTAGCAGATTTAAAAGTTATGGTGGTAGATGGAAAACAAATAGATGGATAGATGGAGTAGGAAAGTGCCATAAAGTTAAAATGCAACTGAGTGAATACAAAATGGAGTCCAGTTTTTATACAGTCCCTTTAGGAGGAGTAGACGTCATCATAGGAGTACAATGGTTGCAAACACTACGAAAGTATTCTTCAAATCACCAAAAACAGTGCATTAAGTTCAAAATGGATGGAAGGAAATATAAGTTGTTCGGGTTCCAAGCCCCACCTACCCAAGTCATTTATGCTCAACAAATGAAAAAGCTTATTCGCAAGGGAGCTCTAGTATTCATTGCACAATGTCAGTAGTTAGAGTTATTATCAATGGAATTATGCTCAACAAATGAAAAAGCTTATTCGCAAGGGAGCTCTAGTATTCATTGCACAATGTCAGTAGTTAGAGTTATTATCAATGGAAGGGTTTCACCAACAGTCAGAAGTTTCCTCCCTAATCCAAAAATATGAGAAGGTTTTTCAAGATCTGCCCCTTGAAAGGAAAATTGAACATATCATTGAAGTCAAACCAGATTCAACACCAGTAAATGTAAAGCCATATCACTACCCTCATCATCATAAAACAGAATTAGAACGATTAATACAAGATCTGCTAAAGCATGGAGTCATTACGAAAAGTAGAAGTCCATACGCTGCGCTAGTGATATTGGTAAAAAAGAAAGATGGATCTTTCTGGCTCTGTATAGATTACAGAGGATTAAACAAAATTACTATTAAACACAAATTTCCGATTCCATTCATTGATGAGTTGCTGGACGAACTCCATGGCGCAAAATATTTCTCAAAATTGGATTTTAGATTAGGTTACTATTAGTTTAAGGTTATGCCATTTGGGTTAACAAATGCGCCAGCCACCTTCCAAGCAACCATGAACGAACTTTTCCACCCATACTTGCGAAAATTTGTGTTAGTCTTTTTCGACGATATTCTCATTTACAGTAAGACATGGAAGGATCACCTCAAGCATCTAGAGAAAGTATTGTCCGTATTAGAAAAGAATCAATTTGTTGCCAAGTTATCAAAATGTACCTTTGGGCAAAAGGAATTTTAATACCTAGGACAAGTTATATCCAGGGAAGGAGTCAAAGTGGGCCCCAACAAAATCAAAGCAATCAAAGAATGGCCCAAACCCAAGAACGTATCAAAACTAAGAGGATTTCTAGGTCTAACTGGGTATTGTAGAAGGTTCATAAAAAACTATGCGCATTTGACGACACCCCTGACCAACTTATTAAAAAAGAACGCTTTTCAATGGAATAACGAGGCAGACGAATGCTTCGAGAATCTAAAAGAAGTGATGTCAAACACACCGGTACTGGCAACTCCAGACTTCTCCAAACCGTTTGTAGTCGAATGCGATGCTTTAGGGTTCGGAATTGGAGCCGTATTAATGCAAGACAACCACCCTATAGCATTTGAGAGTAGGAAACTTAACAAACGGGAAGGCTTGAAATCAACTTACCAAAAGGACATACTTGCCATCATACATGCTTTAACAAAATGGCGACAGTACCTGTTGGGAAGTAAGTTCTCAATCCGAACTGATCACAATAGTCTTCAATTTCTACTTCAACAAAAATCATTGTCAACATAACAACAAAAGTGAATGGAGAAACTTTCAGCATTCGACTTAGAAATACTACACAAAAAAGGAAAGGAAAATGTTGTAGCTGATGCACTCTCACATAAGGATGATGACAACACAACATGCACCACCTTGGTAGTTGTTCTCCAGTGGTTAGAATAAAAATCTAAAGGAATCTCACAGTTCTCCTACAGTTGGGCATGGCAGATTCTTCAAAACTTACTACAACATTTGACAATGATTCAATTGGAAGGGTATGGGTAAGGAGATCCAAAAAAATGTTACAGAATGTGATGTTTGTTAGAGAAATAAGAATTAAAATATCCCAACCCCTAGTTTACTACACCCATTACATATTCCAAATCAAAAAAGGGAGGAAATTTTGATGGATTTCATTGAAGGACTACCTATGTCTGATGGTAAGGACAAGATATTTGTTGTAGTGATAGACTCACTAAATATGCCCATTTCATGGTAATAAAAAAAGCTGACACAACTAAGCAAATTGCGGATGTGTTTTTTAAAAACATTTACAAACTACGTGGTTTTCCCAAGGTCATTGTCAGTGATAGAGACGCAAAATTTAAGGGAAATTTTTGGAAGGATTTCTGCCACCAAGCAGGAATATCTCTCAACATGAATTCGGCCTATCACCCCTAGACAAATGGTTAAACTAAACTTGTAAATAAATGGTTCAAAACATATTTTCATTGTTTCGTGACCGACAAACAAAACAGATGGACCCAGTGGCTACACTTGGTAGAGTGGTGGTATAATACCACCTATTATACTTTAGCTAAGATGATGCCTTTCCAAGCCCTATATGGCTATGAACCACCCAAGTGGAAGGATTTTGCGCTACTCGATTCTAAAGTACAAGCAGTAAAAGACCACTTAGAAGAAAACCAAAGAATTATTAACTCGTTAAAAGAAAATCTAACAGTGGCACATAATACAATGAAACAACAAGCCGACCAACATCGCATAGAAAGAGAGTTCGAAGAAGGAGATTGGGACTTTGTTAGGCTTCAACGTTATAAGCTATTATCGTTAAAACAACAAGGGAAAAATAAGTTATCGCCTGAATATTATGGACCATACCAAAAAAAAAGAAAGGTAGCATGGCTTATGGATTGAAGCTACCAGATAACTGTCGAATCCACAACACGCTCCATATATCAAGTCTCAAAAAAGTACCGGGGCAAAATCAAGTAGCTCAAAAAGAGACTCTCGAGACTAATGAAGAAGGAAGAATCATCTTAGAACCAGAAGGTATACTCGCTACCAGAGAGAAGGTATTACGATCCAAGACTATTAAGGAGTCCCTCATCAAATGGAAGAAACTACCAGAGGAAGACTCATCATGGGAGAGAAAACGTTTTCTTCAGCAACACCCAACATTACCTATGCTTTGAGGACAAAGCATTTTTAAGGGAGAGGCAATGTTATGAATTAAAAATTCATAACTCAATATATATATATATGTAATAATTAATATGACAATAAATAAATAAATGTTAATTAATGAATAAATTAGTAAATAAATTAAGATAAGATGATTAGTTTTGAATAGACATTAGTCCAAAGGACGTGTCTTTTTAGGCTCATGGCCAGTCAACTCCTATAAAGGAGAACCACCCTAGCCTTGTAAAGATCATCGTTGAATACTGAATATTATATATATATATATATGTACACACATTCAATGTGTAATTCATCTACAATTATAAGCGTACAGAAAAATATTTGTTCCACTGCCTATGAAACAATGCGGAACACTGACCTCATCCCCATCATGTGATTAGATGCTCTACTGTCCACTAGCCATAACCCATTGTCCTCATACACAACAATACTACTATCAGAAACATAAGCAACTAGAGAAAATTCCTTCTCAAATTTCTCTGTGAAGTCATCAATCTTAGTTGATGTTGATGTAGCCACCTGATCCTTCTCCTTCTTCTTTTTCTTGTATGGACACTTGCTTGCATAGTGACCAGTGTTGTGACACTCAAAGCACTTCACTTTGCTCATATCCTTCATGGAAGCAGATCCTCCACTTCCCTTTACTTTACTTTTGCCCTTTATAGCAAGAGCAAAATTCTCCTCATCCTCCTTATCATCATGTTGGCATGTAGTTTTGGAATGTCTCCTTGTCTCTTCTTTTTCGAAATCATCCTGCAATCTATCCCAACTATGAAAATTTCTAAACTGAAATTCTATCACTGCAGCAACTGATTTATTTCACCTACTTATTATTTTCAATAAGTTATTTACGAAATTTGTTCAACAAATATTAAAATAAATTTTACTGCAGTTATCACACAATTACCTAGAGAAAAGAAATACATGTACAAGAATTAATCACATCAACATAGTTATTTTTGGACATTTGTTCCCGGAAAAACCCAATGTGGGAAAATTGGTGTAGCAGATGAGGGATTTATTAATCTTCAGTAGCAATTGCTTTTACAAGAAATGATTTTACAGAGAAACTGAAAGAAAACACCCGAGACTTTCCCTCTGATACCATCTGACACTTTGGAGACCCTGCTCCCACTTCCGCGTCACCCCTGCGTCACTCTGATTGACCCAGCATGGCTATAAGTGGCTCTGCGTCCCTCTATGTCAGCCTGCATAGGCCCTGCGTCTCTCCTCTGGACATTGTCTCTCTTTCTGCGTTGTCTTCCATTGACCATGCGTCACCTCCTCCTTGATCACTGCTTGCTGCTGAAACCCTCCTCTTCCTCCACCCTGCAACTCCCTCTGAAATCGATCTCCTCTTCCTTGAGAATCGAATTTCCTTGAGATATTGAGTATTGGCTGGTGTGTCTCCAAACGACCCTCAAGTCTTCTCTTATACTTTTCTTGTTGATGAATCAACAACCGAGATTAAGTCCCTAATCAATGGCTAAGATTAAAACCGATTTGATCCTCGTCTCAAGAAGCTTCTCATCTTTATCTTTATTAATACCCATTAATATTTTTATTTTCCCAAGTTTAGACTTAGGAACCCATTAAAAATATTAATTATTTTAATAACTCCTTATCCGAATGGAATTTCTCAAAATGATTTTTGGGTCTTGGGGATCTCATGTGCCTTAGCCTCTCCTCCAAATTTCAAGGCTAGAGCACATCCGATGCTACCAAAAATCAACATTCCCTCTTAGTGAGGAATGTGCTCTAGCAATGTTTCACTATAGAAACATCACACTAATCTTCTGCATCGATGCCTTTGTTGATGCTTGGCTTGCTGCCTCACATCCCCTGCATTGCTGCTTCCTGTACTGCTGCCCATGACACTACCACTGCCACTACTTCTCCTGTACTGTAGCTCCCTCTCAACTTGCTGCATCATGCTGCCCATAGCACTGCCACTGCTAACTACTGCACTGCAACTTCTAATACTTATCCATTATTGAAATGGGTTCTTTACCATCCCCATATTCTCCCTGAAATGAGCAAACTTTGTTCTTCCTAGAGCCTTGGTGAGGATGTTTGCCACCTGTTTTCTTGTGGGAGTGTACCTCAAGTATATTGCTCCTCGTTGGACACAACGTCTGACAAAGTGACACCTGATATCAATATGCTTTGAACGATCATGAAATACTGGATTCTCAGAGAGCTTGATGCAACTCTGATTATCACATATGATCCTAGTCGCTTCCATCTTTCTCGTGAATAGATTCACAAGCAATTTTCTAAGCCATATGGCTTTGCGTGAAGCTGTGCTCACTGCTAACTGCCATATATTCTGCTACAGCTGAGCTTAGAGCCGCGGAATTTTGTTTCCTACTGCACCAGGAGGTCATTCCTGATCCAATGTTGAAACAATACCCAATTGTACTTTTCCGATCTACTGAACTTCCAGCCCAATCTACGTCAGTGAACCCACTCACCCTGATGTCATTGCCTCTGGTGTACAATAGTCCATTCTCGATTTTTCCTTGTATATACCTGAGGACATGTTTGGCTGCTGCCCAATGTGCCCTCTTAGGTTCTACCATGAACTGACTGAGTGTAATATCCCTTCCCAAGAATATTTCTCAAATACCAGCAAACCCCAACCAGAAAAACGTACAAGTGGTATAATAGCCGGAAAACTCACAGAGATGAAATAACGATAGTGCAACAAATAACCATGTATACATGAAACGTAAACAAATACTCAAGAAATGCAACAAGAAATGCTAAGCCATTTTATTATACTGAGCAATAAAATGAGTACATGAGGTGATCAGGAAGATGGCACCTCGACTTGCACAAGGCAAGTGAAGAAATACACTCAGAATAACAAAGGAATGGCCTCACACTGATCTGCGTCCCAGCTGTTGGAAATCTGCCGTGCTGTTGCTGCTGGAAATCGAATGAGGATTTGGGGCTGCTCCCTTCCTCAGAAAACGCTGAAACTCTAGAATCAGATCCTACTCAAGAAACCCAGAAAAACCCAGAAAGCTTTCCTGGAATGGTCGACCCCCGAAAATCACCCCCTTGGGGTTCTGCATAGTCTCTCAAGGCTCTGTGTTGCCATTGAATGAAACCCTCCAGAAATCTGCCTGAAACCTCTGCCAAAACCCTCCAGTATGCAAGGGTTGATCCCCTGCTCAATATCCTAGCACAAATCCTATTGCAAACCCTCAAGCCAGAACTCCTGCCAGAAAGAACTGCGTCATCCCTCTTAGTGTTGCGCAGTCCTCCAAAATTTTGATGAACTACTACTGAAATGTTGATGAAACTACTGTTGAAATGCTGGTGGAAATACCTTGCCCGGGCAGGCACTCAAAGTCCCCCGGGGCTAAGGGTGAGATCTCTGAACGGAGACACTCAATGCACTAAACAGTGTTGCAGACTAGCTAAACAGCCAGCGTGCTCTAAGCCAAAGCGACTATCTCAAATGCTCATAACTGAATGCCAAAATGAGGAAGCTCCTCTCTCCTTTATAGCCTTTGCCTCTCTCAATCCCAAGGCCCACCTTCTCCAGCGCAGTCCCTCTCTTGCCACGTGTTTCTTCCCTACTGCACAGTCCCTCCAAGTGTCTGTGTGGGCTCCATTTCTGCGTCCCCCCTTTGGCCCCCTTGGCTTCCCCTTAAGTCACAACGTTGTGCTACTAGGAAGTGACTTTTATTCTAAAAGTGAGTTATGTCACTCTTTGCGCACTTTTTTATTCATAACTAACTATAGAAGGCAAAATTGTGCAAAAGTCGAATATTCAAATTAGCCTTAGCTAATTAGGAATATTACAGTTCCCCCCAGCAAAATGTTGCTTGTCCTCAAGCAACTGAAGTGATGGATGCTGCAAAATTTTCTCGCTCTCCCAAGTGGCATCCTCATTCGGTAAATTCTTCCACCTCACCAAAAATTCCCTAATCGTCCTGCTCCGCAGTTGCCTCTCCATGGTATCAATAATAGCCTCTGGTTGCAACACCAAATGCCCCTCATCATCCGTGGTTGGTAGCTCATCTGTCACTGTCACCTGCTGCCCCAATGCCTTTTTCAGGCATGATACATGAAAGACGTTATGAATCTCACTACCTTGGGGCAGCTCCAACTCATATGCAACCTGTCCAACCCTGCGTATCACCCTGTATGGCCCATAAAAGTGGGGCTTGAGCTTCTCAGCCCCCTTCTGCTTCAGTGGTGACTGTTGGTATGGTTGTAACCGTAGGTAGACCATGTTCCCTACTTCAAACTGTCTCTCCACCCGACCCCTGTCAGCATATAGCTTCTGCTGGTTCTGCTTTGTAGCCATGTTATCCTTGAGAGCTCGGAGAATATCCTAGCTCTCCTGGATCCAAATCTTGGCTCTCGGAGCCTTGCTATCACCAAACATCACATCAGCAAAAGATAAAGGATGATACCCATACAAAGCATAGAATGGTGACATACCAATGGTCATATGATGTGTAGTGTTGTAGCAGTACTCCCTTAGATGCAGCCACTTCAGCCATGCTCTCTGCTGTCCACTGACATAGTTACGCAAGTAGCCCTCCAGCCACTTGTTAACTATCTCTGTCTATCCGTTTGTCTGTGGGTGATAACTGGTACTCGATGTCAACTCTGTCCCCACTAGCCGAAAAAGCTCCTGCCAAAACCTGCCCATGAAACGACTGTCCCTGTCACTAACGATGGTTTAGGAAGACCATGTAGCCTGAAGACCTCTCTGAAGAACAGCTCGGCCACCTGTGCTGCTGTGTAGTGTGCGGATATGGCAAAGAAATGGTGTACTTCGTCAGTCGATCAACGACGACAAAGATACAATCCTTGCCTTGTACCATGGGCAACCCTGTGATGAATTCCATCGAAATGCTCTCCCATTTCCCCTCCGGAATGAGAAGAGGCTGCAATAAACTTGCGGGATGGCTCATCTCCCCCTTGTTCCTCTGGCAAACGTCGCACTCCCGGCTATGTTGGAGTACGTCCTCCTTGAGGCCTTTCCATGAGAACCTCTTCCTGATGGCCTTATAAGTTTTGGTAAACCCCTGATGGTCGGCCAATGGTGAATCATGTGATGCCTGGAGTATCTTCTTCTTGAGCTGAGATCCTTCAGTCAAGAAGATCCGATCCTTGTAGTAGATGATCTCATCGATCACCCTGTACCTGTCATCTGCCACCTGCCCATCTAGAATCTCACATGCAAACCTGTCCTTGGAGTACTCTTCCAAGAGTCGAGCCCTCTAGTCTGTGTCCAAGCTCATGAGAGACAACGTGGCTGGTCTACGTGAAAGAGCATCTGCTACCACGTTGTTCTTACCCTTGACATACTCAATGTCAAAGTCATATGCTTGGATCTTGTTGATCCTTATCTGCTGCCTCTCCTATGGCTGCTTCTGCTCCAAAAAGAATCTGAGGCTGTTGTGATCAGTCCTCACCTTGAACCTGTTACCCACTAGATACTGCTGGAATTTGGTGTACTTCGTCAGTCGATCAACGACGACAAAGATACAATCCTTGCCTTGTACCATGGGCAACCCTGTGATGAATTCCATCGAAATGCTCTCCCATTTCCCCTCCGGAATGAGAAGAGGCTGCAATAAACCTGCGGGATGGCTCATCTCCCCCTTGTTCCTCTAGCAAACGTCGCACTCCCGACTATGTTGGAGTACGTCCTCCTTGAGGCCTTTCCATGAGAACCTCTTCCTGATGGCCTTGTAAGTTTTGGTAAACCCCTGATGGTCGGCCAATGGTGAATCATGTGATGCCTGGAGTATCTTCTTCTTGAGCTGAGATCCTTCAGTCAAGAAGATCCGATCCCTGTAGTAAATGATCTCATCGATCACCCTGTACCTGTCATCTGCCACCTGCCCATCCAGAATCTCACATGCAAACCTGTCCTTGGAGTACTCTTCCAAGAGTCGAGCCCTCTAGTCTGTGTCCAAGCTCATAAGAGACAATGTGGCTGGTCTACGTGAAAGAGAATCTGCTACCACGTTGTTCTTACCCTTGACATACTCAATGTCAAAGTCATATGCTTGGATCTTGTTGATCCACTTCTGCTGCCTCTCCTGTAGCTGCTTCTGCTCCAAAAAGAATCTGAGGCTGTTGTGATCAGTCCTCACCTTGAACCTGTTACCCACTAGATACTGCTAGAATTTGGCCAAGGCATGCATGATGGCCAGCATCTCCTTGTTGTATATGGAATACAACCTCTCGTGCGGAAGGAGCTTCCGGCTCTCATAGGCTATAGGGTGACCTCCCTGCATCAATATTGCGCTGATCTCCTCTCCCGATGTATCAAACTCCAAAACAAATGGCTGCGTGAAATCTGGCAATGCAAGCACTGGGCAACTGCTCATAACCTCCTTGAGCCTGTCAAAGGCTCGCTGTGCTGTATCCGACCAACTGAAAGCCCCTTTCCTCGTCAAATCTGTCAGGGGTGCAGCAAGCTGTGAGAAGCTCTTGACGAACTTCCGGTAGTAAGTACAAATGCCAATGAATCCTCGGAGTTTTGTCACGTTCCTCGGCTCCGGCCACTCTCTAATGGCCCTGATCTTCTCCTCGTGGACTCTCACTCCGTCCACCCCTATGATGTGCCCCAAATACAACATCTCCATCAACCCAAACTCACACTTGGAGAGTTTGGCATAGAACTACTGCTCCTGCAAGATACGCAACATTGTCTCAATGTGCTGGAGATGCTCCTCCCAAGTCCTGCTGTAAATGAGAATGTCATCAAAGAATACCAACACAAACTTCCTCAAGTGACTGCGGAAGATGTGATTCATGCAGGACTGAATGTGGCGGGGGCGTTGGTTAGGCCCAAAGGGCATCACCAAGAACTCAAAGTGCCCATAGTGACACTTGAAGGCGGTCTTGGGAATGTCCTGCTCCCTCATGCGAATTTGATGGTACCCAAATCTCAAATCAATCTTTGAGAAGAACCATGCTCCTCTCAACTCATCCATCAACTCGTCGATCCTGGGTATGGGGTACCTGTTCTTCAGTGTCTTCTTTTTCAGGGCCCTGTAGTCAATTCACATCCTCAATGTACCGTCCTTCTTCACCAACACCACGGAAGAAGCAAAAGGACTCGTGCTTGGCAGAATGTGCCCAAGAGCCAACAACTCCTGAATGGCCCGCTCAATCTCATCCCGATAGGCCTTGGGATGCCTATAGGGGGTAGTAATCACGGCCTGTATACCCTGCTCCAACGCAATGGTGTGGTCAAATCCCCGGTCCGGTGGTCGTCCCGGCGGAATCTCCCCAAACACTATGGCATACTGGTCAAGGATGGACTGTATCTTTGGATGCACCGTTTGCCTTGTAGTCCTTGCCTGTGATGCACGCAACTCTACTGCACACTCTACATCTCCCTTCCGGAAGACTACCTCCATCCGATGAGCTGAAACAGTTTGAGGCAGATAGGTGTGTTGTCCCCGTATCTTCTCATGCCTCCCTGTCTTCTCATCATCCCACTCCATCTCTAGGGTCTTCTAATCCGTCGTGGCCTTCCCTAGAGTGATGAGCCACTGAACACCTAGTATCATGTTGGTGTCCGCAATATCGACCACGAAAAAGTGGTTAGTCAATGTGTAGGTGCCCATCGTCACTGATAGCTCTGGAACGTAACGAGCACACATCATGGTCTGATCTCCTGGGACCAAGACTGAAAACCCATCGAAGCTCTCTGCCTGTATACCTCTCCGCTCAACCATCTGTGCATCGATGAAGTTGTGGGTTGTCCCACTGTCAACCAAGATTGATACTCGCTGGCCATGTACTGTCCCCCGTACACGTAGCGTCAGATACTTGGGAACTCCTCGCAATGCTGCAAGGGCCCCTCCGGTAGGTGCAAAAGATGCACCACCTGCTGCTGGCGGTGGAGGTGGCAAAGGTCCCTGCACGGCATGACTATCTCCTGCCTCCACGTCATCCTCATCATCCTCTTCCCCACTGCTCTCGGAGAAGACCTCAATAAAATGTGCCTTACCAACAGCACATCTATGTCCTGGTGCCCATAGCTCCTGACAGGTGAAGCACAATCGCTTCTTCTTTAGCTCCCTCCTGGCATCATCGTTAATCTGTACTCGTCCTAGATTCCCCTTTGGAGGTGGAATCCTCACATCCTTCCCCTTAGACTGGAAAGTCTGTCTCTGGGGGTAAGGTGTCCGGGTCCTGGGTAATACATCCTGTAAGTCCCGGGTCCTGCTAATAGCGTCCTGGAGTGTCGCTGGTCTAGTGGATCGGACTAAACCCCGAATTGGCTCTGCTAACCCCTCAACATACATATAGATCCTCCATGCCGTGGATAGATCTGGCACCATCACTGAGACCCTCAAGAAATCTTCAATGTAGGTCTCTGGGCTCCCTGTCTGTTTGAGTCTCGTCAGTTCAACAAAATGCTGCTCTGGATCCCTCCGATCAAATCGCTCCACCAATCTCCCAGTGAACTCGGCATATGTCGTCACTGTGGAGTGTCCGAGTGTAACCATCCCATGAAACCACCAATCCTGAGCCTCACCATCCAAACACAATGTTGCCACCTTGATGGCCTCTGTCTCCGACATCTGGTTAAGCTAGAAATAAATGTCCAGCTTCTCCACCCAAGACTTTGCCGAACTGTTTGATGAACCATCAAAAGTAGGCAAGTGGAACCTACTCACTGCACGGTGGCTGTTACCATTATGGTAATGCCGATACCCTCTGTGATGGTCGCGGGGTCTACTATCTCGCTGGAGCTGAACAAAGTCTCTGAATGAAAGGGCTTCCCTGAACTCCTGCTCAGAGGCCTGGTACTCTGCAAAATAATCGCCCATATGTCTGGGCTCTGCCTCTTGCTGGGCTACAGCCCCCGTGTCTGCTCCTAAGAAAGTGGGCATGGTAGAGCGTGTAGGGGCATGTGAGGCCACCTGCTGCGCAGTATCACGCTGCTCTGGTAAATGATGGGATGCGCTCGATCCCTCACCAACCTGAAAAACCTGTGGGCTCTCACGCTGTCTAGCCTCTACTATTGCGAATCTCTGCCCCATCACCTCAATTTGCCTCAACAAATCCTGTACTGATTTGAGGAGCATATCCGCAAATCTCTTCCCGTCCTTGTCTGCCATCTGATCCTTCTACTCTGCACCCACTATAGGCTCTTCCTGTTCTGCGTCCACCACCGGAACACAGTCTCCCTCTCTGTAGGTGTTCTCCAACGAGTCCAACCTACACCCAGTGTCTCTGTATCTCCTACCTCTGTAACAAATGTAGGGCTTTTCCCCCGGTGTAAGCCCCCGGTGTCATAGATTGTTAGCTCCACAGGTTGAGCCAGATCTATGCTCTGATACCACTGTAATATCCCTTCCCAGGAATATTTCTCAAATACCAGCAAACCCCAACCAGAAAAACGTACAAGTGGTATAATAGCTGGAAAACTCACAGAGATGAAATAACGATAGTGCAGCAAACAACCATGTATACATGAAACGTAAGCAAATACTCAAGAAATGCAGCAAGAAATGCTAAGCCATTTTATTATACTGAGCAATAAAATGAGTACAGGAGGTGATCAGGAAGATGGCACGTCGACTTGCACAAGGCAAGTGAAGAAATACACTCGGAATAACAAAGGAATGGCCTCACGCTGATCTGTGTCCTAGCTGCTGGAAATTTGCCGTGCTGCTGCTGCTGCTGCTGGAAATCGAATGATGATTTGGGGCTGCTTCCCTCCTCATAAAAGGTTGAAACTCTGGAATCGGACTCTACTCAAGAAACCCAGAAAAACCCAGAAAGCTTTCCTGGAATGGCTGACCCCCGAAAATCACCCCCTTGGGGTTCTGCATAGTCTCTCAAGGCTCTGCGTTGCCACCGAATGAAACCTCCAGAAATCTGCCTGAAACCTCTGCCAAAACCCTCCAATATGCAAGGGCTGATCCCCTGCTCAATATCCCAGCACAAATCCTACTGCAAACCCTCAAGCCAGAACTCCTGCCAGAAAGAACTGCGTCATCCCTCTCAGTGCTGCGCAATCCTCCAAAATGCTGACGAACTACTACTGAAATGCTGATGAAACTATTGCTGAAATGTTGATGGAAATACCTTGCCCGAGCAGGCACTCGAAGTCCCCTGGGGCTAAGGGTGTGATCTCCGAACGGAGACACCCAATTCACTAAACAGTGTTGTAGACTAGCTAAACAACCAGCATACTCTAAGCCGAAGCGACTATCTCAAATGTTCATAACTGAATGCCAAAATGAGGAAGCTCCTCTCTCCTTTATAGCCTCTGCCTCTCTCAATCCCAAGGCCCACCTTCTCCAGCGCAGTCCCTCTCTTGCCATGTGTTTCTTTCCTACTGCGCAGTCCCTCCAAGTGTCTGCGTGGGCTCCATTTCTGCGGCCCCCCTTTGGCCCCCTTGGCTCCCCCTTAAGTCACAATGTTGTGCTACTAGGAAGTGACTTTTATTCTAAAAGTGAGTTATGTCACCCTTTCTCACTTTTTTATTCATAACTAACTATAGAAGGCAAAATTGTGCAAAAATTGAATATTCCAATTAGCCTTAGCTAATTAGGAATATTAGACTGAGTGTGTTGGCAACGTAACAAATGTCTGGCCTGGTATTGACCAGATACATCAAGGATCCTATGAGCTGTCTATACAAGGTGAGATTAACATATTTACCTTCTGATGCATCAATCTTATTCTAGTCGGTGATCATTGGAGTAGCCATAGGTCTATAGCATATCTCCCTTGTCCCAGGAAGATCTCACCCTTCTGCTGCCAAACTTCCAACCCTAGAAAATAATGCATCTGTCCAATCCTTCATGTCGAATTTTGTGGCTAGGTTCTTCTTGCATTCTTTAATGAGCTTGGATGATCCTGTCAGGAAGAGATCATGCACATATAACACTAGGATTAGAGGCTCATTCTCTACTACCAGACAGTAGAGATTAGGGTCTGCGTCACTCTTGATGAACCCATCTTCTGCAAGTAGCCATCAATTCGACTATACCATGCCCTAGGTGCTTGTTTGAGCCCATACAAGGCTTTCTTTAATCTGCATACATGTGATTTCTTCTCATGTGTCTCAAATCCTTCTGGTTATTCGATGTATACTTCTTCTATTACTCCGTTCAAGAATGTTGTCTTGACACCCATTTGATGAATCTCCCACCCCTTCTGCGCTGCAAGAGATATCATGGTCCTGATAGAAGTATACCTGGCTATCGGGGCGAAAGTTTCTTCGAAGTCTCTCCCTTCCTTCTGAGCATACCCCTTAGCCACGAACCTGGCTTTGTATTTCTCGACATTGCCGTTTGCAACATATTTGACCTTGTAGATCCATCTCGAACCTACCACTGATCTGTCCTGAGGCCTAGGTACCACTTCCCAGACGTCATTGACCATTATAGAGCTGTATTCCTCCACCATAGCATCTACCCATACTTGACGCTGAATGGCCTCCTGAAAACTAGAAGGTTCCCTAACCTGAGCTACTAAGGCTTGGTATCTGTCTGTCTGTCTTCGCTCCCTTTTACTATCCCTGGGTGCACCAATGAAGTCTTCTGCATCCCGTAGAATCTGTCGGAGTTCCTGACTTGTTCTTCCACTGGTAATAGGTACATCTATCAACTCCTCTTCTTCCTGAGATTCCTCCTGTTCTGAAGCCTTGTCTTTAGGTTGACTTCTGGTATTGGTTTCCGCTGGTTGAAGTGGTCTGACCAACGACTCGTCTTTCGACTGCTCCTCGGAAGGCATTTCTCGGGATTTTATGAAAGCTCTATCCTCCATGAACTTTACATCTCGCTGAACTACTACCTTCATACTCCTTGGAAGATAGACTCTATATGCCTTAGAATTTTCGCTATATCCCACAAGATATCCTTTCTCAGCAGTGTGATCTAACTTCTTTCTCTTCTCTTCGGGTATACGACAATATGCTAAACTCCCCAATATCTTGAAATGACTGACTTCAGGGGTCTTACCAGTGAAGACCTTCTCCAGAGTGATTTTTCCCAATGCCCTGTGAGGAGTCCTGTTTTGGATTTAAATTGCCGTGCTGCATGCTTCTTCCCACAGGAATTTAGGTATATCTTGATCGTACAACATTGCCCTAGCTGCTTCCACAATAGTCATGTTTTTCCTTTCTGCTACTCCATTCTGCTTCGGATTGTGGAGAGTTGTCCACTCTCTTCTGATGCCTTCCTTAGCGCAAAAATCGGTGAAGTCCTTGTCAACATACTCTCCACCATTGTCCGAGCGCAACACTTTTATCTTCTTTCCTGTCAGATTCTCCACTATAGCCTTGAACTCTTTGAATCGACCGAAAATCTCATCCTTGGTTTTCAGAAAGTAGATCCAAGTCTTTCTTTAATGGTCATCGACGAAGGTGACGAAGTATTCGGCACCACTAAAAGATTTTGTGGACATCGGTCCGCAAATGTCTAAATATTATTAATCCTAGCACACTCTTTGGCATTTGCCCTATTGTTACTTCGGGAAAACACAACTTTGGCATACTTGCCCAAAGTGCACCCTCTGCATACATCATTCCGTTCAGTACTTAGTTCTGGAACTCCTGATACTGTTTTTTTGAGAATTCTCAGAGCCCTGTGGTGTAAGTGTCCCATCCTCCTATGCCATAGCTCATTCAAGTCTTTGTCTCCTTTACTGCCTATCAGTGTCGTTGGTGATTCTAGTTGTAACTTGTACAACCTGTTACTTTTGATTCCAATCTGAGCCTTCTTTTTCCAACTTGGGTGTTTGATATCTATTTTCTCCTTAATGAAGAAATCGTCATAGCCCTTGTTTTGAAGTTGAGATATGGAAAGTAAGTGCATCCCCAATCCCGACACATGCAACACATTGGTTGCCCGAAGTCGCTCTCCTGCTTCGGTTTGAAACACTATGGTACCTCTTCCTACTGGAGTACACTTTGCCTTATTCCCCATGGTGATTTGAAAATTCATTCTTTCTTCCTGATAATCTGAAAAACATTTTCTGATTCCTGTCGTATGCCAGGAAGCTCCACTGTCTATATACCAAACCTCGGAGGAGGGCAGAGCTTGCAAGGCAAGCGACTTCTTCTTCCAATCTAGAAACTAACATCGAATATTCGTCCCTTGTGCATTCTTCTGGAAATTTGCGCGAGTACCCTTGAGTGGATGCCTATGCATCATGCTCTTGACCCAAAATCGATTTTCCTTTCCTGTTGTCGAATCTCTGCTCTGATACCATGTGAAAATTTCTAAACGTAAATTCTATCATTGAGCAATTGATTTATTTCACCTACTTATTATTTTCAATAAGTTATTTACGAAATTCCTTCAACAAATATTAAAATAAATTCTACTGCAGTTATCACACAATTACTTAGAGAAAAGAAATACATGCACAAGAATCAATCACATCGACACAGTGATTTTTAGATAATTGTCCCCGAAAAATCCCAATTCGGGAAAAACCGGTGCAACAAATGAGGGCTTTATTAATCTTTAGCAACAATTGCTTTTACAAGAAATGGTTTTACAGAGAAACTGAAAGAAAACAAATGAGACTTTCCCTCTAAGACCATTTGATACTTTGGAGACCCTGCTTCCACTTCCGCGTCACCCCTGCGTCACTCTGATTGACCCAGCGTGGCTATGCGTCCCTTTGCATCAGCCTGCATAGGCCTTGTGTCTCTCCTCTAGACTGCGTCTCTCTTTCTGCGTTGTCTTCCACTGACCCTGCCTCACCTCCTCCTTGATCACTCCCTGCTGCTGAAACCCTC
Organism: Pinus taeda; assembly: GCA_000404065.3. Taxonomy (NCBI): domain Eukaryota; kingdom Viridiplantae; phylum Streptophyta; class Pinopsida; order Pinales; family Pinaceae; genus Pinus; species Pinus taeda. Next base: position 97,357 of record APFE031392032.1, read on the forward strand.
CTCCTCCTCCACCTTGCAACTCCCTTTGAAATTGATCTCTTGAGAATTGAATTTCCTTGAGATACTGAGTATCTACCGGTGTGTCCCCAAATGACCCTCAAGTCTTCTCTTATAATTTTCCTGTTGATGAACCAATGGCCAAGATTAAGTCCCTAATCAACGGCTAAGATTAAAATAGACTTGATCCTCGTCTCTTAGAAGCTTCTCATCCTTATCTTTATTAATACCCATTAATATTTTTATTTTCCTATGTTTAGAATTAAGAACCCATTAAAAATATTAATTATTTTAATAACTCCTTATCCTTATTCGGAGATATCATGTGCCTTAGCCTCTCCTCCAAATTTCAAGGCTAGAGCACATCTGATGCTACCAAAAATCAACACCAACTGGGTAGATTTTCTTGTGCCACGATCCATCAACAAAAACATCCCATTTCAGTGGAAAGCGACTCAAGGTTGATCTGACCAATTCTTCACTATCAATAGTTTCACCTCCTGCTGCCAAGTCATCTCTAGTTTGAGTGATCTTGGTTAGGTATGATGAAACTATGTCAGTTTCAGACATCTTGGTGTTTCTCAATTTCAATTTTCTCCTTTAACACCATCTTTCTATTTTGGTTTGGACTCTAGTACAACTTGGTTAAGGATGCCCTATTGATTTTTTATAATTAGGGCATTACTTAGAACAATTTCCTTGTTTTCACAACATCAAATCATTTTTAGCATTATGTAATTAATTCTTTAAGCAGTTATCAAAAAATCATTCATAAGCATAAAAGAGTAGTAGAAAATGACAGTAGAAACATTAAAAAACCATGAGAAACAAGATACAAAAATTAGGCTCACAACTAGGGCAAAACCCACAAGGGGAAAACCTAGTAAAAATCCTTCCTTATGAGAGAGAGAGATTCATCAATACATCATAAATAACAATAGAAGAATAATAGTCAAACATGTAACCAAAAATCATGATCAAATGCCATGACAAAAAAAAAAACAAACTCTTGAAATTTTGGTCCTCCTTGCAATTTTGTTGGATCAGAGATGCTCAAGACCAATTCGATGTATCCAAATGAGGAGCAAATGTCTCTTATTTATAGACTTGAGAAGGGGTCAAATGGGTGCCTCTTGGGGGCCCAGTTGACCTAAAATAATATGAAGCCGATTTTTAAAATATTTTGGAGGCAAATTATAAATTCAAATTTTCAATTTCTTTACATGATGAAAATACCGACCACAAGTACCTAATTTTTCAACACTCCCTCTTAGCTAGGGAGATACTTTTCATTCTCTCTCAAGATCAATCTTCCCGACTAACTCATAGGTCTCACAACATGCATCCTAAGGAAGAGATCACAAATGCAAATCTCTCTCTCTGTCAGAATCAATCTGTTGAGAAATCAATGCAAGTAGATTAGGGGTTGATTTCTCTTTCTTGATAAATACTTGTGAGTTATGTTGGCTTCTTTTACTTCTTTCTTATCTTATCTTTCATCAAGCAATTACCATGTTATGTGTATATGAATATCACAAAAACACAAGACACAAGATGTAGGCACTATGCCAGGGAAAAACCCTCCTCGAGGGGAGAACCTAGGCAAAATTCTCTTCCTTCAATTGTTTTTCTTTAAGACTCTTCAACCTAGACATAGACCAAACCTTCCCTCCACACCAAGTCAGCCCTTCCAGATCTGTGACCCCTTTGCAACACTCACTTCCACCCCAACAACTTCGACTATGCAATGGCTTACGACATTAGGTAGCAACTAGCAGCAACAACACTTGGAAGACTTCAATCTCCCAAACTAGGGCACGAAAGAGAGAGAGAGTAGCACCAAAACTTCGATTTCTTCCTTGTCTTTGACCTTGACCCAACTCACACTCTTTTTGGCTTCCTTGATCCACTTTGCACTTTTTTTGGCTTCTAGAGAGATATCAAACTAGTTTGAGATGAGATGCTCCATATGAATTCGATCTCCTTACTTTTATAGGCTCTAGGTGAGGTTGAATAGGTGTCCTTTAGGCCGACTTGGTGTGGAGGTTACATGAATCATATTAACTCAATAATAAACATTTTACATGATTCCAAAGCCCAAGAAGGGTCTCTTTAATTGTATAATGACTCTATTGACTCGATATTAATCCTAAGAGTCCACGTTGGGGACTTTGACTAATATAATGATGATCCAAGCATGAAACCCATGTTTTAATAAGTCATTGATACAATAATAAAAAATTCTTTTCTTTATTCTTTTGACAAGTACATTACATAATGACTCAAATACATTTATGAAGACCGAACCTAGTTACATTCTTCAACACTCTCTATAAACTAGGGAGGTATTCATAATATACAAATATAATGGAAGATCTCAAACTATATGAACAATGAAGAGTTTAGGCACTGCAATGCCATGGACTAGATTCCTGACTAGGGAAATCTATCCATTGGCCTCTCAATAGTTTAGGCGCTGCAATGTCACGGACTAGATTCATGACCATGGAAATCTATCCGAGTGGGACTAAGGTGGATCAAGCTTTCAACCTCTCTAGGTACCATTAGGCTTACTTGCTAACCACCAACCCAGGGATCTAGGTGTGTATCTGAGGTCAGAGCTCTATGACGAACACCTCCCTCCCTATTTCGGGAACTAGACATCAAAGGTGCTGGCTAGATGTCCTCCCAGGCAATGCTTTACTCACAAAGCTGTTGAAGAATCTAGGGCAAATTAAGTTAATGAGATTCTTCTTGCCATGATAACTATTTGTGAGGTATTTTAACTTTTTATTCTTAGTACAATCTTTGCTTGTTATTATTAGAGTGTGTCTTCTCAATTCATCAAATAGTTACCAAAACAAAAGAGACAAGAACATAAGATGTTGGCTTTCTACCAGGGCCAAAACCTCTCACTCTTTGAGAGGAAAACCCGCACAAAAATTCTTCTTATAGAGATTCCAATTAACGAATACCAAGACCATGACCCTTGACCTATTAGGCCACTCCAAGGCCAAGACACCAATCCTCTTCTTCATCATTGCTGAAGTCATCATTGCTACTACTGAAGTCATCGCTGCTGTTACACTGAAGTCACCATTGTTGCATCACTGAGATCATTGCACCTTGCTGCACCTTCACCTTCACATTATGCCGAGTTTATGACTGTCGAGTATGCCGAGAGTATATTACTGTTGGACCACTTAGATCCTCATCATCATAACTATTCCGAGACTGTGACTGAGTTTTCCTCCCTGTACCGAGATCATCATAGGTATGCCGAGACTGCCTAGTATGTTGAGACAATGATTGTGTTCTCTCCACATCCAATGTCTTCATCATCACAGATATGCCAAGATTGTGGTACTCATCCGAAAACATAGATGCTTATCCGAAACACTAAACTACTGTACCCATACGAAGTTTCTGAGCTTGCGGACAGACCTCTGAAGTGACATCCGAAATTCTTCTTGTAACTGTCCTCCTATACTTCCTGTACCCATCCAAAAATCACAGAGAATCTGAGTTCTGTTCTATACATTTTGCAGAGAACCTAGTTGGGTATTTATAATAGTTTGTTCTCCATAAATGAGCCGACGTGTCATGATGAACAGGTGTGTCTCCATAGGTGAGCTGACATGACTTCTTTTATTTCGATTCACTGGCCGACTTCTTCAAGAGGGATTGTGCTTGTCTTTGGAGGGCTGTTAGACGTTTCTATAGACTTGTATACATTTAACATAGGCTCAAGAAGAGCTCTTCATACATGACTTTGACTCTTTGACTCAATAAGAAATCCTAAGGCTCTCAATGGGAGCCACTAATATATAAACCTCTTGCTCATGAAACCCATGCAGCAAGGCATACAAATTTTTATTTTATTTTTATTTCATCATTTACAAAAATCATGTCATTATGAAGACCGAACCTAGTTACCCTTTCTTCAACACTCTCTCTTAACTAGGGAGGTATTCATAATGGTACTTGGTCATTCTCAATCTGAAGAATTTCTCGTAAGAAGAATCAGATTGATAATCTCATTTGTATAACATCATATCAATCAGCATTGTCACATTGCAAGGCCTTGACTAACAACTCCATCTCTCCACGAGACCATGAGCTACAATGCCGGCGAGACCAATGACTATAGACACCTTCATCATTGTCTTTTAAGGTACATACCGATTCGTGTATTCACTGAGTATGACCTTCTAGGACTATTCTTATCTTGGGTTCTCAACCCTCAAAGAATATCGATTCTCTTCCCTGCTCTTATCTTGGATGCCCTACACATCCTCAAAGAGCATCAGATGCCAGATGATTACCCAATCCTCCATTCTTTCTTCTCAAGTGAAGACAATAATGTTGTGTCTATCTCTCCCTCTCAATTAGGGAGGATACATCCATCATGTGTCTACATTTCTCTTCATGGCCTTCACTAAGACTTATGGCTGTTAGTCTTGGTCTAGTGCATGACACATGAAATAGAAAAACACAACTGTCACTCCTTCTTAATCAGGGGTGACCCAATCCAAGCTCCCTCTTGATCAGGGACCTGTCAGAGATCCCTCTTAACAAGGGACTCTCCTTTTCATCAACAACTTCTTCTTCGTGGGTCCTTCAGCTGCTTGATCAACTTCATTCCTTGATGTCATGAAATTCAGTCGAGCTTCTTCCTTGTAGGGATTTAGCCATCCATCACTTTCCTTCTTAGTTTGTCATGTCACTCCTTTCTTCATGGAAAGTGGCCTTCTTGATACATATCTGGAACCTTCGTCATATGGCCACTTCTTCATCATGTTTCTTTCAGGGATTTCCATCCACCACATGAATGCTTGTTGTACTTGTACTTACAACTCTTGTTCCAGTAGCCCTACATGAATTCATCCAGATATTATTGAAGAAATCAAAACATAACATTAAATCAAATAGTACCTTGTGAGATGGATTTTTATCATGACATCTTCCTGTAGGTATCAACATCCTGCATACATGTTGACACATCTCCCAAAGATATCCATTGTCAAGGGTATCCATCTTTCTCAGACTTCCATCAAAGTCTTCATATATTTTTTGGGAGATTTCCTAGTCAAATATTCTTGGTCCTTTGGATGTTGAATGCCTTCATCATGGTTGCATATCTCACGATCTCTTCCTTCCTCACACATTCCTTTACCAAGAGCTTTCGATCAGAGTTTATTAATTGTAGTCAACCACTTCATACTTCATATGAGGACATATTATGTTGATTTCATCTAGTGTGACTTATGCCTTCCTGCATCCTTTCAGAGGAGGAGATTCTTTTTCTCTTGGTCATGCTTCTCAAGATAGAAGTAATGATCCTTGTTACCTATAACCATACGACATGACATTATAATATTAAACACAAGCATATATACCTCATTTTACCTTTAGGTCATCTAGGCTTCTTCCAACAACTTCCTTGATTGAAAAGATATTCAATCCCTTGATCTGCTTCATGTCATCACACCATCATCCCATAAATTCCATAAGTTGGAGTTTCTGATGAAACACTTGCTTCCTCTCTAGATTATTGAATCCTCTGATGAGGATTCCTTCGGAGAATCTTGAGGATCTTGCATATCCCCATCTGGCAGATGTTTCCTTTGTTTTTGACTTGATGTCTTGTATGACTTCTTTCCTTCAATGTCCAATGAGGTTCCCAAGAGCTATATCCTCCATGGATCTTGTTCCTTTTGTCCTTCATGATTCCCATGGTGATGTCACAAGCTCTTGCTTCTACTGCTTCCATGACGCAGTAATGCATCTTATTATTTATCATGGTCATATCCATAAAAGATTAATGAGCTTATGATGAGACCCTTTTGTGAAGGAGACCATCTCAAACATAGTAGAGATCTGTTACTCCCTCTTTCCTTGGTCCTTTTCAGATACCTCCATCTTTTCGGTGATATGATCTTTCTTTCCATAATCTTTCCCTAGTACTGATCTGTCTTGTTTGAGGACCAAACTTCCCTTTCCTTTCTGCAAATGTTTGATTCCTTTAACCTTCAATACTTTTGCTCTCAACTTGTCTTTTTCTATCTAGCATAGAGACCACAAGTTGTCAAATGAGGTAACTTCCTTGTCATTTGTTACCTTGCTTTATCAGTTAGATCAATGATGATTATCTTCTTATCATCTCTCTTGGATCTCCCAATTGAGATCTCATGAAGGTATTCCTTCATTCTTTGCTACCTTCAATCAAGTCTAAGTGATATGACCTCCTTCACTTCATTTCAGAGAGTATATCTTCTAGCATTTCATATCTCTCTTTATGTCTACTTCCTTGCTACATAGGGATGAGAGGACCTTAAGAGTTTCCTCCCATGAATTCAAAGGAGACCTTTTTCCTTGATATGTTCACTGACTTCTCTTATCTATGAGGATTATGACAATCCTCCTTATTCCATGTGAGGACCTTTGATGACCCATCCAACCTATAGATCTCCTTGCAATCATGAAGTCATTTTTACCAAATTGATTAATGAAAATACTTACTTGACATGTGAAGATAAAATCTTCACCTTGATCATGTTGAAAGTGGTTGAAGCATATGCATTGATGCTTTCTCCGGATGAGATCCTTGATGTAATGATATGAAGCTTGCCTTCCAAGTTACTATGACTTATACATCTGATCCTTATGAGTAACAAATTGATGATAAACTTGAGATGGTACTGTTATTGCTATCACACAATTGAACCTTTGTAACATTCTATTGAGGTTGCAACATTGTGTAGAACCATAGAGCATCGAGGTCACTTGCTATGATCATCTCCTTATAGTACCATGTTGTAGTAGCTACAACCACCCTCCAAAATTTTGCCTTAGCTTCGTTTTGGAGCCTCCCTACCAACCTTTCATAGCAGCATGTCTTGCCTTCTCAAGTACACAAGCTTCAGTGGTTTTCTTGCAGAAAGACAGCTTGTCTATCAAAGCTTGATGCATTCCCTTCATAGGTTGTTCCTTTGGACTTGGTCCAGCTACAAGCTGAGTAGCTCCCTCAAGAAATTGCGTAACTTTGGAGGGAAACCAACCTTCCCTCTAGAAATTGCACAATTCTCTCTGGCAGCCTGCTGGGCTCCAGAATTGCGCAAATCTGCCAGTCAGGTTTCATCTAGAAAATTGCGCAATTCCTCCCAATAGCGCTGCTCAGCCCAGGAATTGTGCAATCCTGGGCAACAGTCAGCTGTTCTGCCCAGAAATTGCGCAAATCTCCTGGGCAACCAACCCAACTCCCTTCTAGAAATGTGCATTTTCCCCAACAGTTGAGCAGCCTCTTGCATGTGCAGTTGAGTTGATTGGTTCCCTTCGGGACCAAGCAAAACCGATTTGCATGCATGGGCTGCTTCTCCCAAGGCAGCATGCAAAGGCATCCCTTGATTCAGGGATATACTTTTAGCAGCTGGAGGTTGCATGTAAGGATCATTTCGGAAACCTCCCACCAAGTGTCGCTCTTCCTAGATTTGTGGCATGCGCATAACATCTTCGATTTTATCAAAACTCATGAATCAGACACTACAAAGCTCATTCCTCACATCAACCTTGCAGCTCTAACATCCCACATTGCATCTAGGAGTCGTCGGCAAATTCAACTCAACTGCCTTCCATGTCTTGTGTTGCATTTCTAGTGCTTTTTGTGTTTCGCTTCGTATGAATTCTGTCTGCTTGATTTCAATGAGTGCTTGTTGTCGTTTTGATACGTACTAGCTTGTACTAGCACGTTTCAGTTGTCGTTAACATCTCACTGTTGTCGCATGCATGAAACTGTTTTTCATGAACGGTCGCCGATTCGACTACTCGCCTCACCCACAGGCATGTTGTTTCGTTTTCTGAATCTGTCATTCACCGTTTGCATGCACGATCATTCACTTATGCTTACACTTAGTATTGCCATGCATTCACATTCACATTCGCTTTCAGTGGCCTGTTGGCGGGTCTGGTCAGCCTTGGCCCGAACTGTGCTTCACCAAGACAACATTGCACAATTCTGAAAGGGAAGGATTTGTCTTCCTCTCAGGGAATGCGCATTTCTGCCCAGTCATTGTCCTCCAGTCTTGCATTGCGCAATTTTGAGGGACAGTGACTGCTGGCCCAAAAAATTGCGCAATGCAGTCACTGAGCCTGTAACCATTGCTAGCTAAGATTGTGCATTGCGCAATTCTAGCAGCTAGCAGCTAGGCTGGATTGTGTATTGCGTAGCTCCAGCAGTCAGTCAATCTCCTGACAGCCCGTACTGTGCCTTGCGCAGTCTTGGCAGTTAGTCTCCCGACCTCCCGGCAGAAATTGCACAACCTTCATGATCAGTGACACATGTATGTTGCAAGTCAGTTCTCATTCATTTTGGTTTTCGACTGACATATTGCTTGCCATGAGTGTTGTGATATCTCCAGGTGTCACAAGTGTTCATTTGCCTCTCAGCAGCATAGGTACAATGGTTTCCATGAGAGAAGAGTCGAAGACACCGTTCAGAGCACACTTGGGGATGCAGTTGATCAAGTGTCTATGAAATTGCCTACCCACAAAGACATCAAGTTGTTCGTAGAAAAGGACATCAAGATATGACGACATCAACATCACAACAAGCAGCACCATGAACAATAGCTGAACGCAGCATACCGGATGCAACAAATGCAAGAGGAAGGTTGTTGACAACACAGAGGCGGAACAAAGTTGCAAGCTCAAGCAGATCTACTTGTGGTGAAAGCAACTTTGGAGACTCAGTCTACGAGGTGATGACACGACATGAAGATCATGCAAAGGCAGAGAACGGAACAGAGAAGGAGTTGCATGTGCTCAAGCAACAACTCAAGGAAGAACAGGAGTTGCACAGACGAGAGAATGAGTTCCAATAGGAACAGGTACAACAGGGGGTGCAACATGCATAGACGGATGAAATTGCGCCCGTACAAGTTATAGATTCATCCCAGTAGCTGGCACAGAGCAGACAAGGCGAGCAATGTTGTTGATCGCATGCAAGGGAATACAACAACATGCATGTCATTGCACGCATGCATGCGATCCTACCCATTCAACACACCCACCGAGGCAAAGACAAGAAGCAAGTCTGACTGGAGTTGAACATGCAGTTGACAGTTGATGCGCATGACCACAACACACACCAGAAGATCGACACGGACATTATGCATCAGTGTGTCGCTGGTTCGGCCGCACCCAAGAAGACCATGCGCATGTTAGCGGACGATTTGGATGGAGGAGCCACACCATTGCACCGGGATGCAACGGAGGCAAGAGTTTCCTTCAACAAGATGTCACCATGGAGCTCATGCACACCATCACGGACGACCAAGCTTGGCATCAGCTCACCACCTTCACCATCACAAGCATGTCAAAGAGTTGGTCTCATCATAACGGACCGAGTCTCAGTGATGTCTTGCATGGCTTGCTCAAGCCATTTTGTCTCACATGGGCACATGTGCATTATAATGTAACGTTTTGTCAAGTGGAAGTTCAAGTGTTGATTGTTGGATGTAACAGTCATATAGTAGATGAAGAGTCATGAGGGTAGATGAACTGTCACAAAGGGGAATGTCAAGGGTCACCCCACCCTTTGCTAGTATAAATAGAACCTCATAACTCATTGTAAAGGCTTTTGGTCATCCAAGCTTTTGATAGGACTATTTTAGAGAGAGCTTGGACAACATTGTAATGAGCCTTGGCTTCTCCATTGTGCAGAGCCAGTATATCTCTTTAAAGGAGCAGGCGGTTGTGGTTGTAATGTTCCACTGTCGAAACTAGTGGTTAGACATGGATGTATTGTATAGCTGGAACTTACACTTCTTAATATAACAGAGCCAACACATTTCATGCATATGTTGTATTGTATTCTATGCTATCTGGTTTACTCTAAATGATATATGTATTTGTTTGCTTACGCATGCATGTATGGACTATTCTGTATAAGTATATATGAACCTTTCTGAAACGTGCTGTTGGTTTAACCATTACTTTGGATTGCTGGCTAACTTGCCTTCCATGTTGTGATGCATCTTTGCTCGTGTGTTCCCTTCTTAACTCCGTGCTATCACAGGTTTCCAAGGGGCACACTCATCTCAACCCCCGGTGTTAGAACCTCTCATGCACCTTCCTTGGCTTGCTGTAGTTGTCACACCCTTGCTACCAATAGAGACATTTTACTTGCCTTAGTACGAAATCGCAGTCAAGGCATTACCATATGACCCACTGCTGGGACTTCTACACCAAATGGTCTGCGGTCTAATTGGGACTTCTTACCGGGGAGATCCCCATACATGTTGGTGGGTCCAACACCGTCAACATACCGAGACCTATCACTTAGCATTACTGTGACTGCATCAATGGACACCTTCATTCCACATCAAGCACTATCCATACAGACTATGGTTGTGGTATAGTGAGACTTATTTCTGAGTATTATGCTGCTGCCGTCAAGTTAAGGGAATCTGAGTAGTCAAGGCTGTAATTTTTATGGAAAGGATTTAATCCGAGATTGAGATCAATGTGGTATTACATAGACCAAGACTATGAGAGGTAGTTGTAGACTGCTGTTATGGACTGATATTTGTAGATCTTGATCCTTTTCTTTTGATAACCTTCAACTTGCTTTGCTGTCCTTTTTGAAACTTGATCCTTGAATGTCTCTTTTTGTTGCCCTTCCTTTGACTTCAACACCTCAACTCTAATACCATGTTGAAGAATCTAGGGCAAATTAAGTTAATGAGATTCTTCTTGCCATGATAACTATTTGTGAGGTATTTTAACTTTTTCTTCTTAGTACAATATTTTCTTGTTATTATTAGAGTGTGTCTTCTCAATTCATCAAATAGTTACCAAAACAAAAGAGACAAGAACACAAGATGTTGGCTTTCTGCCAGGGCCAAAACCTCTCTCTTTGAGAGGAAAACCCACACAAAAATTCTTCTTATAGAGATTCCAATTGATGAATACCAAGACCATGACCCTTGACCTATTAGGCCACTTCAAGACTAAGACACCAATCCTCTTCTTCATCATTGCTGAGATCATCATCACTGCTATTGAAGTCATCACTGCTGCTATATTGAAGTCATCATTATTGCATCACTGAGATCATTGCACCTTGCTGCACCTTCACCTTCACATTATGATGAGATTATGACTATGTCTAGTATGTCGAGAGTGTATTCCTGTGGGACCGCTTAGATCCTCATCATCATAACTAGGCCGAGACTATGACTGAGTTTTTCTCCTTGCACCGAGATCATCATAGGTATGCTGAGACTGTCTAGTATGCTGAGACAGTGGTTGTGTTCTCTCCACATCCAAAGTCTTCATCATCACAGATATGTCGAGACTATGGTACTCATCCAAAAAAATATATGCTTATCCAAAACACTGAACTACTGTACCCATCTGAAGTTTCTGAGGTTGTGGACAGACCTCTAAAGTGAAATCCGAAATTCTTCCTGTAACTATCCTCGTGTACTTCCTATACCCATTCGAAAATCATAGAGAATCTGAGTTCTGTTCTATACTTTTGCGCAGAACCTAGCTGGGTATTTATAGTAGTTTGTCCTCCATAAATGAGCCGACGTGTTATGTTGAACAGGTGTGTCTCCATAGGTGAGCCGACATGACTTCTTTTAATTTGATTTGCTGGCCGACTTCTTCAAGAGGAATTGTGCTTGTGTTTGGAGGGTTGTTAGACATTTCTATAGACTTGTATACATTTAACATAGGCTCAAGAAGAGCTATTCATACATGACTTTGACTCTTTGACTCAATAATAAATCCTAAGGCTCTCAATGGGAGCCACTACTATATAAACCTCTTGCTCATGAAACCCGTGTAGCAAGGCATACAAAAATAATTTTATTTCTTTTATTTCTTCATTTACAAAGATCATGTCATTATGAAGACTGAACCTAGTTACCCTTTTTTCAACAAAAGTCTCAACGAATCTCTCCCGATCAAACTGATCGGTAACCAACATGCTATCAAAACTTCGAGAGATTTAACTTTACAAACACAACCCCAATCAGTAATACACTTTCAAATGTACATAATCAAATACAAACCTCCGGGGAATTCTAGACGACTTGATGTTGCTTCTCAACTTTCCATAGTAGGACTTAGAGCTTTCACAATGAATCTTCATAGAATATTCCTCAACCATGCAGCTTCCTTTCCTACTTCTCATGCAACAACATATTTCATAAATCGATCCAACTTTTCTTATCTTATACATTCTCCAATGGCCTTCACTAAAACTTACGACTGTTAGTCTTGGTCTAGTGCATGACAGATGAAGTAGACAACCATATCTGTCACTCCCTCTTAATCAAAGAGAATCTAATCATTCCTGTACAAGGAATATTCTCAACCATCCTCTTATCCTAAGGAGATTTCTTTCATCCGTGCTTCTTCTCAATCTAGGGAGATTTCTTTCATTCAAGCTCCCTCTTAACCTAGGGAGATTCATTCTGGACCCTAGTCCCCTCTTAACTTAGGGAGTTCTATTTCTTTACAACATCGAAGAATCTTTCGTGGCTTCCATCCATCTCATCAGAGTTATCATTACCATCACCATTCACATCATGCTTATCACATCAACTTTACTTTACGAACATCTTCACCATCTTGAAGATTGTGCACTTGCACAACTTAGATAGCAAGTACAACCAAATCTTATAGAAGCATGAAGTTAGCCATATCAGAATCACAAAAGCATTTCAACTTTATATATATCAGATACCCAAACTTAATTACAAACAAGAGACACATACTCTTCAACATCTTGCTAGGGACATTGTCATAAACCCTATACTACTTCATAACAACTTTCATTACATATAGGGTTTCAATGTTCCTTCTAAAGGTATGACATACCCTACTACAACATATAGCAAACCCTAGAAACAATTTGAACAAATATAGATCTACAAAGTATATAACAACTTTCCAAATTCATATGTTAGACTTCCCACTGGGTTTCATACAAACCTTAGATTTCCTACATGAGATATGACAATCAAAACCAATCACAGCTCAATCAATAACATGACTAGCTTCCACTAGGGTTTGTTGCAAACCCTAGATTTTCTCAAACAATCAAACATCAATCATAACTAAGACTCATATTGCAACAATCTTACACAAATCTCCAATTATCACATTGTCATCATATACTAGAGATTTTACTTCTACTAAGGTTTAACTCCAAAACCCTAGAATGCACACATACTATCATCCTAGAGAAATTTGACTAGGGCTTAGTTTCAAACCCTAGGATTCATGACTACCGACAAACATGTCAACTCGTACATCCAGGACTTCATCATCATGCATACTTATTTCATATCATGTGTTAGTCAAACCCAACTTCACAAATATCAATAAGAGTTAGACATATAACAAACTTGATTAGACTAGGGTTTGATCAGACAAACACACATCCCAAGGAAATCATCTCTAATACATTACAAGGGTCTTTCTTACACATTCCACCAAACCCTAATGAGCTAGGGTTTCAATATAAGAACATAGCAAACCCTAAATTACCAATACTTCAAAGGTTCAGGATTTTAGACATTATCATTCAACCCTAACAAGTTAGGGTTTCCATAATCATACAAGACATCATCAAATCATCAACCAGTTATTTTAGACTTCTTCAAAACATCAAACATTTTCTTTCAACAATAACCCTAAACATATTAGGGTTTCACACATATTCATCGACATACCCTTAAGTTAGGGTTTTCACAATGAACCTTTCTAGGGTGCCACAAGAATAATCAGATATATAAGGAGGGCAGATTTATCTAATGATGAATCACCCAATCAAGAATCTTTAAGATTCATGAACATTAGACAAAATAGATGTTAGTAATAGTTTATCAAGAATAAATATCAAAAACTTGTAATTCAAAATTGTGAAAATTCCTAGACTCGAAGGAACCCCTACTGCAGTAAATTTGAATTTACTTCACCTACTTGATTTTTAAATTACATTCACCAAGTTATTCTTCTGAATACTAAAGCAAATTACTTCTGCAACCTACACTAATTAAATATTTGATCTCATGAAATAGAAAACAAGGCAAAGAACAAGATACATAGGACACACTTATTTTTGGACACAATAGTCCTCGGAAAAACCCAATGCAGGAAAACCGATGCAGCAGTTCTGAGAGTTTATTATTATGCAAGAGAAATATCTGAATACAACTCTAGGATACTCATTTAACAATCCTTTACAGAGAAAATACTGGCGGAAAATTTGAGTGAGTTTTACCTCACTTCACTCAGTAGAATTCCGGCTGATCCGACACAAGACTGGCTAACCCTGACTATATCTGCGCTGGCTCTGCATCACCTTCTCTGCCCTCTACGTCAGCGCTCCTGGCTGTTCCGTTCCCGACAGTTCCGGCAGTTTTGGATTCTTCGTGACAGGCAACATTTCTGCATTAGCTCTCCCGGCTGTTCTGGCAGTTCTTGGCAGTTCCCTACAATTTCGGTTGTTCTGACAGTTCTGGATTCTGCGTGACAGGCACCTTTCCTGCGTTAGCTCTCCCGGCTACTGCGTTGCCTCTTTGCAAGATCTCTCCGCCTCTCTGTTTTGTATTTTCCGGAAAGTCCTCCTCCTGGATTTTCTCTGCCCCTCAGCTACAAGATCTCCCCACTCGATTTTCCTCCTGAGAACTTCTCACCTCAGAAGATCGATTTCCTCAATCTCTCTGTGTTTATTTCCAAATGAACCCCAAGCCTCCATTTTATACTTTTCCTGTTGAGTCTTCAACGACCGAGATTAAGTCTCTAATCAACGACTAAGATTAAAACATGACTTGATCCGCCTTCTAGATCATTCTCACCCATATTTTGATTAATACCCTTAAATATTTTAATTTCCCTAACTTTAGACGAACTCCATTAAAAATATTAATTATTTTAATAAAATACAATTCGGGTGAATTTCACCAAACGGTTGTTGGGTTCTTTAGAACTCATGTGCCTTAGCCTCTCCACCAATTTTCAAGGCTAGAGCACTTCTGGTGCTACCAAAAACTAACACTCTCTTTTAGCGAGGAAAGTGCTCTAACAACAATGTCCACTTGCATGCTGCTTTGTTTTTGAAGCACCTCCTTTTTGCACCGCTACTGCCACCAACACTGTGCTGCTGCCCATGACACTGCCACTACCACTGCTGCATCCGTACTACAACTCTCTCTCAAACACTGCATCTGCTATGCTGCTAACATTGCCACTGCTAACACTGCATTCGTACTGCAACTCAATTGCTAAGAGAAGTGTTAAAATTGGCAACTAGGGCCAAACTCCATGTGAGTCACCTTATTTATGGCTGCTGATATTTTTCCTAGATTCCTCTCGTCGAGAGGTGTAGGATTGATCTAAATATCATTCGATTCCGACCAATATTTATGGAGATATGAATTTATTTCTAATTACTTGACAAATTGTCAAGGTCGGCCATCAGCTAAGTGTGTGGCACACAAGCCCAGCGCTTCATATAAATAGAAGAGAGGTTGAGTCATTTGCAACTCATCTCATCACTCATCTTCTCTCTCCCCTCCGCATTAGATGAGCCTCTCTCTCTCACACATGTGGTTGAAAAAGGAAGACACAGATTTCTGGTTAGGGCAGCGTTGACTTGGGTTGACCTAGCTGCAAGTGGGCAGATTGGATAGCGTTGACCATCGTGGAGGCTTTCTTGACTGCGGATTGGGTTGGGTAGCCTTTCCTAGGCTAGCCGCAGTTCTGTTCAGCAACGTTGACCAGGTTTGACCATCCCTTTGACCAACGTTGACTGTCAAGGAGCTGCTGTAGGTTTGACTAGACTTTGACCAAGTGTTGACTGCTGTTTGACTGCGATTTGTGCATTGTTTTGGGCTGCTAAAGACAATTGTTGAAGACCGATTTCTTCAAGTTGACTAGAAGTCAATCCAGGGCTATTTTGACCAAGTTTGACTGTGCTGATTTAGAGCTCTCTATTACTGTTATAAAGTTACAGAATTCTGCATTGTACTATTTCTCTCTGCTGAACTATTGAAGATAAAAGAAGATTTGATAAAAGGGTTTCCCCACATTGGGGTTTGTCCCTGGCTAGCTGCCACATCTTGTGTCTCTTGTCTTGACTTGTTTTCTATCGATCTTTTAATGTTCTATCTGCACTTTACTTTATGTTTATGTGATTGCTAATCTGTGGCTAATAAGAAGAAAAGAAGTAAACTACTCTAAGCATAGAACATACCATAATTTAACATGGTATTAGAGCTGAGGTGAAGACAAAGCCCAAGCAAGAGCAAGAGCAAGAGCAATCACCGAAGGCTTTTAAAGCTATCTTAAAGAAGTCATGGGGTCCTCAGCACACTTCCCTGCTGAAAACAAACTCCGTGAGAAGTCTGACTATCACGGATGGAAGATGTTTCTCGATCTAACATTAGAAGAGTAGGAAGTTTTGGACCATGTGAGAGGTAGGATTGTTGAGCCTCCATCAAATGCATCCGTTGCTGCTAGGAACAAATGGAACAAGGGAGAAGTCAAAGCAAGGAATATCATCTGGGACTCTATCGACAAGCGCCTGGTGGCCTATGTTTCTGAGTTGACCACCTCCAAGGAAATCTACGATAGACTAGTGAGTTATTTAAAGTTAAGGATGCAAATCAAGTTTTGTTCCTTAGAAATAAGCTGAAGGAAATTAAGAAGGGCAAAGATGAGAGTATGCAAGCATATTTCTTAAGGATCACCGAGATCAAGAACGATCTCCTATCTACTGGGGAAGTAATTCCTGACAGGGAAATGACACTCACAACTCTTTGAGGACTGCCACCTGAATGGTATATATTCATGACTACTCTTCTCAACAATATCGTAATTTCTGGATTTGAGGAATTGATGGCCAGATGCATTCAAGAAGAAACAAGGATGGAAGAGCAAGAAATGCCTGTACTTAAAGGTCATCCCTCTGCCTTTTCTTCTCATGCTAAAAGAAGAAACAATTACGGGTTTAAATTCAAAGGAAAGGTTGGACCGAAGGGTGGAAGAAAAGGACGATGTTACAATTGCAATAAAATGGGCCACTATGCGAGGGAGTGCCCTGATAAAAGGGACTCACACCATGACGATGATCAAAATCACTCTCATGGCAGTGAAAGGAATGGCAGGTCCAATGGCAGAGGTAAAAGAAATGCCGGAAATCAAGGAAGAGGACAACCCTTGAAGAAGGCAAGAAACTCTAGGTATGAATCTAACGTTGTTAACAATAAGCAAGATGAATATTATCTACCAGCAACTCTCTCTAATACTGCTCCCCCGGACTTGCTGGGAAATTGGCTTATTGATAGTGGTGCCTCAAGGAACTTCACTGGCTACAAAGAAGCTCTCTCTAATCTGGTAGAGAAGGAGACCAACCTAGAAATTGTTCTTGGGGACAATTCAAAATATCCCATGAAAGGCGTAGGGAATGTCACTCTTCAGTTGAATTAGGGGAATACAATTCATTTACAAGATGTATTATATGTACCTAATCTAAAAAAGAACTTGGTGTCCATTTTGGCAATGGAAGACAAAGGCTACAAGGTGGCCTTTAGCAATGGCAAGGTATGTGCATGGAAAAAGAACTTTAAAGATGTTTTCACTCTTGGGTTTCGAGTTGATTCATTATATCAGGTCGGAGGAAGTCTGCTGGGTGTCATGTCTTGTGACACATCTCTTCAGTTTGAACTATGGCATTGGAGGTTTGCTCACCTTCATTATAAATCTCTACCTGATGTGAGAAAAATGGTGACAGGGATGCCCGAGTTCAGATTAGAGCAAGAAGGTGTATGTCTAGGATGTGCCGAAGGAAAGCTCAAAAGGGGACCATTCACCTCAAGCCAAAGCAAGACCTCTGATATATTGCAGTTGGTTCACTCAGACATATCCGATATGATGCCTGTGAACTCCTTGTGAGGATATTTATATTACCTCACTTTTACAGATGATTATTCTCGCAAGACTTGGATATACTTCTTGAAAAAGAAGGATGAAGTGTTCTCCTGGTTTCGGCACTTCAAAGCCTTGATTGAGAATCAGATCGAAAAGAAGATCAAGATCTTAAGGACTGATAATGAATATGAATCCAATGAGTTTCATAACTTTTGCAAAGAGGCTGGCATTAAGAGGGAGACTACTACACCATATACTCTTGAGCAGAATGGTGTGGCGGAAAGGAAGAACCGTACGATTGTGGAAGCTGTCCGTGCTATGCTCCACGATCAAAGACTTCCGAAGTTTCTATGGGCCGAAGCTGCAAATACCGCCATATATGTACAAAACCAATGCCCTCATCAAGCATTGGTTTCCAAGACTCCCGAAGAGATTTTCACTTGTAAGAAACCTGACATATCTCATTTTAGAATTTTTGGAAGTCCTGTATATTTTCATGTGCCGAAGGGGAAAAGGAATAAATTGGGTGTATCTGGAAAGAAAGGAATCTTCGCGGGGTATAGCGAAAATACTAAGGGCTATAGAATCTATGTGGTTGGTCAAAGGGAAGTCGAAATTAGCCATGATATCACCTTTGACGAAGATATGGCTCTTAGCAAAGTTGACAATCTTCCTACTTTAAGGGGATCTAAAGAAGCTGACACCAGGGAACAGAAGGAAAAGGAAGATGAGACGATGCTTGATGTGGAAAAACCTATGGATCCTACTGATCCCCCTCCGCAAGAGCCTTCCTCTTCTAGGAAAAGGCCTTCGTGGCTTAGGGGGACACTTGATGATGTTGAAGGACACATTTCACCCAGAGGAACCTTCTAGGAAAGTAAGAAGACGAACAAGTATCAGGGATACTTGACCATCATGAGCATGATCATCCAAAATGAGCTTTCATCATTCGCAGAAGCTGTCAAGCATCAAGTATGGAAGGATGCTATGATCGAGGAATATGAGTCCATCATGAAAAACGATGTTTGGGATGTGGTCCCCAGACCCCAAGACAAAGTAGTTGTCACTTTGAAATGGCTTTACAAGATAAAGCATGCAGTTGATGGAAGTGCGGAAAAGTATAAGGCTCGTTTTGTCGCTCGTGGCTTCTCTCAAAAGGAAGGTATGGACTATGACGAGATATTTGCACCTGTTGTCCGATATACCACCATCTACTTGATCATAGCCCTTGCTGCTTCGCAAGGATGGAACCTACATCATATGGATGTCAAGATTGTGTTCTTGCATGGTTCGATCAAAGAGGAAGTCTATGTAGAGCAACTCGAAAGATTTGAGATTCATGATCGAGAATCTCATGTGTGCAGGTTGAAGAAGGCCCTCTATGGGCTAAAGCAAGCACCCTGAGCGTGGTATGAAAGGATTGATAGCTACTTGATGACGCTGGGACTCACTAGGAGTGAAGCCAACCCTAACCTTTACTTTAAGGTTGAAGATGACAATCCTCTCATACTGGTGTTGTACGTTGACGACCTCTTTTTAATAGAGGCAGACCTTCTCATTCACAAATATAAGAGGGAGTTGGCTTATGAGTTTGAAATGAAGGACCTAAGACTAATGCACTATTTCCTAGGACTAGAAGTCTGGCAGAAGCCAGGGGAGATTTCCTATCTCAAGGAAAATATGTGATGAAGATATTGGAGAGATTCGGTATGGTGGATTGCAAGCCCGTAACTACCCTGATGGAGCTTGACTTCAAGAAGTTAAGCGGTAGTGCTGTCGGACTTGTTTTATGAAATTCTACCGAGTATCGTCAACTCGTCGGAGCATTGATGTTCTTGGTGAACAACTGTCCGGATATATGCTTTGCAATCAACACGTTGAGTCAACATATGGTTGAGCCTCACCACACACACTGGATTGGTGCCAAGAATCTATTGAGATATCTTCGTGGCACGATCACTCATGGGATGAGATACACTGTCGGAGATCTTAGACTACTTGGATATACCGACGCTGATTGGGCAGGCAATGTGGTGGACCGAAATGGCACTTCCGGGTGCTGTTTCTCTTTGGGATCTGCCTCGATATCCTAGATGAGCAGGAAGTAGAAGTCAGTGGCTCTAAGCACCGCCAAGGCAAAGTACATTGCTGCTAGTATGGCCTCCTGTGAGGCAATTTGGTTGCGAAAGCTCTTCAGTGAGTTGTTTGGATTTACATTGGATACCACCATGATCCTGTGTGACAACTAGAGCGGGATTCGTTTATTAGAGAATCTCATATTTCATGATTGCTCCAAGCATATCGATATCAGGTACCACTATATTCGAGATATGGTGCAGCAGGGAGCAATAAGGCTCCAACATATTGGTATAGATGAACAGGTCACCGACATTTTGACAAAGCCCCTAGGAAAGGTCAAATTCTTGACTTTCCGAGAACGACTTCATGTCGTTGAGAGACCCTCTTATGAGGGTCGAGTATGATGTATAGAGCTCTGGGAGTTCCAGAGGGGCGCGGGGTACTTCTTGGAGCAACATGTGACCACAGGGCGATTCACCATCCCCTGGTGGTGCACTATGTACAGGGTGAAAGGTTGAACCTTCCCTTGTGACACCCCGTGGCGACTGTGGAACAGGATGATTAGTTTTCCTATGGGCTAGGATGATTAGTTCTCCGTGGCGAGTGTGGAACAGGATGATTAGTTCTCCTGTGGGTCAGGATGATTAGTTCTCCGTGGCGATTGTGGAACATGATGATTAGTTCTATTGTGGGCCAGGACGATTAGTTCTTCGTGGTGACTGTGGAACAAGATGATTAGTTCTCTTGTGGGCTAGGATGATTAGTTCTCTGTGGCGTCTATTGCACAGGATGATTTGTTCTCCTGTGGACAGGATGATTAGTTCTCCTGTCGAGGCATCCTACCCATGCAGTCTGGGACTCATGGGAAGTATCTCTCATCTGATCAATGAGCAGGGAAATGAGGCTAGGGACCATAGTAGTACTATCGATGGATGCATCATTGTATCTACTGTACTCCCTATGCTAGGATGACCTCCATTGATCTGGGATCAATGATACTGATCTGGGATCAGTGAGAGTGTTATGACACACTCTGAGACCGACTTTGGGTCAGTGGAAGATGGTATGATACATCCTTGATCATTTCTTCTTCTTTATAGTTCGAGTAGAGCAGAGCAGGACCACGCTGTGCCGGGCAGTGCATTTGATGGTTGGGATAGTAGCGATGGTCAGACGGATTGCAGATGGAGTTCCCCCTAGTTGAGAGGGAGTGTTAAAATTGGCAACTAGGGCCAAACTCCATGTGGGTCACCTTATTTATGGCTGCTGATATTTTTCCTAGATTCCTCTCGTCGAGAGGTGTAGGATTGATCTAAAGATCATCTGATTATTTATGGAGATATGAATTTATTTCTAATTACTTGACAAATTGTCAAGGTCGGCCAACAGCTAAGTGTGTGGCACACATGCCCAGTGTTTCATATAAATAGAAGAGAGGTTGAGTCATTTGCAACTCATCTCATCACTCATCTTCTCTCTCTCCTACGCATTAGATGAGCCTCTATCTCTCACACGTGTGGCTGAAAAAAAAAGATGCAGATTTCTAGTTAGGGCAGTGTTGACTTGGGTTGACCTAGCTGTAGGTGGGCAGATTGGATAGCATTAACTAGCGTGGAGGCTTTCTTGACTGCGGATTGGGTTGGGTAGCCTCTCCTAGGCTAGCCGCAGTTCTGTTCAACAACTTTGACCAGGTTTGACCACCCCTTTGACCAATGTTGACTATCAAGGAACTGCTTCAGGTTTGACCAAGTGTTGACTATTGTTTGACTGAGATTTGTGGAATGTTTTGGGCTCCTAAAGACAATTGTTGAAGACTGAGTTCTTCAAGTTGACTAGAAGTCAATCAGGGGCTATTTTGACCAAGTTTGACTGTGCTGATTTAGGGCTCTCTGCTGCTGTTATAAAATTATAGAATTCTGCATTGTACTATTTCTCTCTGATGAACTATTGAAGATAAAAGAAGATTTGATCAAAGGGTTTCCCCACATTGGGGTTTGTCCTTGGCTAGCCGCCACATCTTGTGTCTCTTGCCTTGGCTTGTTTTTTGTCGATCTTTTAATGTTCTATCTACACTTTACTTTATGTTTATGTGATTGCTAATCTGTGGCTAATAAGAAGAAAAGAAGTAAACTGCTCTAAGCATAGAACATACCATAATTTAACAAGAAGCAACTGAAAAACATCCAAAATTAGCTGAACTTAACTGTGTTCAACATACAACGAATGTTGGAATCTCACTGCTACTAACCCTTTGAATCTTTTGCACTGCTGCCAACCTTGTTCTGTGCTACTCAGTCTCTGGTCCCAAGCTACTGCATCTGTCCTCCAAACAATCCACTGCATCATCTGACACTAAGTCCATTTCACTATTGTTGAATTTTGGGCTCCCGTAGCAAGGAATTGATCTAAGAGGTGGACTCCTCAAGGATCCTGCCCACATGTAGTCCTCTCGACTACAACTCAATATCGCCCCATCTCCTGCCTGGAGATGTGTGGGCACTCATGGCATACTCATTGTCGTCAATATTTGCTGAGGCAGCCTTAGGATGATGTTTCTCATACATGTCCTTTTTCTTCAAAGGACACTGGGATGCATAGTGGCCCAACTCGCCACAACTGAAACATTTCACCTTCGAAATGTTCTCCTTTCGCTTCGGCTTCTGTTGTCCCTTCGATGCTAGAGCTGCGTTCTCCTCCTCCTCCTTCATCTTTGTGCCACTCCCACTGCTACCACTGAGGTTGGCCTTCAGTAGGTCCCTCCTTAACTCCTCCTGTTGAAGAGCCGCCTACATCTCCTCCCATGAAAGTAGTTTTTCTCTGCCCAATATGCTTTGGACGAAAAATTGCCATTCATCCGAGACTCCATTTAGGGCTATCGTCACCATCGCGGTTGGCTGAGGAGTGGACCCCACTACAGCAAGATGGTCTCTAGTGTCCTAAAGACAATTAATATAGAGGTTCACCCCTTCTCCTTTCTGCATCAAAGTCCGTTGCAACTTCTGCTCCAAATGCATCTTCTACTGTTTGGAAGAGCCTTCATATAGAGAAGTCAAGGCTTCCCACATCTCTCGGGCTGTATCCTTGCCCTGAAAGTGTGAGACCACATGATCTCGAACTCCATCGAGAATGAGTCTCTTCGCCTTCCCCTGCTCGGCCTTGTTCTTCTTCTTTTGATCGTTGTCAGTAGGAACAACCACAATACTTTTGACGTAGGCCTCAGGATTATATTCCTCCAGCACAACTAAGATTCTTGTCTTCCATATGACATAGTTGGAAGCACCTTCCAACCTGTCCTGATCTTTGAGCCCATGCGATGCCATCTCACCCAACTGTGGAATTGACCCCTTTAGTCACTGCTTAGCACTGTTGCTTGACAAGTGAAAAATTCGAACTTTTTGGCAAAAAGTTCTCTGAGGAGAAAATTCCACTTCTACATGTCTTTGTTCTTTTCTAGTGGATTTCTGCCCTCGCAGAAATTGTGCCCTTCAGCACTGCGCTAAGGCTCTGTGTCACTCCCTCTGTCTCTGCAAACTCACAAACTAGAAAACGTACCTCTTTGTTGTCTCACTCAGAGAGAGATTTCCTCGGATCTGCTTCACGGCAAGGACTGTGCAATCCCTTCAAGGGGATTCGAATTTTTGCCAAGTGCAGCTGTCGGCCTCACTGCTCAGCATTGGATCTGCTCTTCCTGTTTCAAAATCAATCCTCTGATACCATGTGAAAATTCCTAGACTCGAAGGAACCCCTATTGCAACAAATTTGAATCTACTTCACCTACTTGATTTTTAAATTACATTCATCAAGTTATTCTTTTGAATACTGAAGCAAATTACTTTTACAACCTACACTAATTAAATATTTGATCTCATGAAATAGAAAATAGAGCAAGAACAAGATATATAGGACACACTTATTTTTGGACACAATAGTCCCCGTAAAATCCAATGCAGGAAAACAGGTGCAAAAGTTCTGAGGGTTTATTATTATGCAACAGAAATATCTGAATACAACTCTAGGATGCTCATCTAGCAATCCTTTACAGAGAAAATACTGGCGGAGAATCTGAGTAAGTTTTACCTCACTTCATTTGGTAGAATTCTGGCTGATTCGGCACAAGACTGGCTAACCCCTCTATTTCTGTGCTGACTCTGCGTCAACCCTGCGTCACCTTCTCTGCCCTTTGCGTTTGCTCTCCCGGCTGTTCCATTCCCAGCGGTGCCGACAGTTCTGGATTTTGCGTGACAGGCAACTTTTCTGCGTCAGCTTTCACGGCTACTGTGCTGCTTCTGCGTCGACTCTCCTGGTTGTTTCGGTAGTTCTCGACAATTTCGGCAGTTCCCGACAGTTCTGGATTCTGCGTGACAGACAACTTTTCTGCATTAGCTCTCCTGGCTACTGCACTGCCTCTTTGCAAGTTCTCTCCGCGTCTCTGTTATGTATTTTCCGGAAAGTCCTTCTCCCAGATTCTCTCTGCCCCTCAGCTGCAAGATCTCCCCAATTGATTTTCCTCCTGAGAACTTCTTACTTTAGAAAACTGATTTCCTCTATCTCTCTACGTGTATTTCCAAATGAACCCCAAGCCTCCATTTTATACTTTTCCTATTGAGTCTTCAACGACCAAGATTGAGTCTCTAATCAACAACTAAGATTAAAACATGACTTGATCTGCCTTCTAGATCATTCTCACCCATATTTTGATTAATACTCTTTAATGTTTTAATTGCCCCTAAGTTTAGACTTAGGAACTCCATTAAAAATATTAATTATTTTAATAAAATACAATCTGGGTGGAATTTCAACAAATGGTTTCTGAGTTCTTTAGAACTCATGTGCCTTAGCCTCTCCACCAATTTTCAAGGGTAGAGTACTTCCGATGCTACCAAAAACTAACAAAAACATACCTCTTGTTTCTTAACAAACCTTGTAATTCCAATGGTTTGTTTTGTGAAGCCTTCTTCCATGTTCCTTGAGTATTCAACAAGTGTTTTCTAAAAAATATGACTAGAAATGTGATCAGTATTTAATATAAACAAGCTTAGATAAGTAAGTGAAACCAAATATAGAAGACGATAAAAGTAGTAAGATACTTATCTTTGGACGTTGGTAAGGGCTCCTTCCAAGCCTGAGGGGTGCAAGGGATAGAGTCCCTAAGCGTTCCTAGAAAACAGTTCTTTGACATCGAGTCCTTCCATCATGTACTTCTTTGGTGAAAATTCTTTGGCAAAGTTTGCTTGATCCCTGTCCCTTTTTCTTGGCCCTTTAGGCTTCTAGATTTCTTTGTAGACTTCTTCACTTTTCCTTTTACTAGATCCAAGACTTTATTCTTTTCGAGGATGAGATCTATCCTCTTCTTTCAAGCATTGAATGATTGTTTTAATTTGTTCTCTTCCTTTATTGTGTTAGACGTTGTCCTTGAAGATAGTAAGCTTCTTTCCTTATAAGGTCTCCTTATGTGATTCTTTAATCAACTTTTTGAGTTTCCTTAGATTAATTTCAATAGATCCTTACACTGTCTTTTTCCTCCTTCTGTTGGTCAATAATTGTCATTGATGAAATATATATCTGTTGAGCTCTCTATTCTGCACTAAACTTTTAAGGCCAGTCACATTAAAAAATGTTTTTCACCATCTTAGAGACATTCCTTCACGATGATCCTTATACCATCTGAAAGAGGATTGTTTCCTCTTTCAAACGAGCCCTTACACGCCTTGGAACTCCCAGTGGTTAGAGAGAAATCGATTTTTTAAGTTAAAATGTAATTATTCATTTATGGAGCCAACCTGTACTTGGCCTCCCATGTCGGCCTGCTTATAGGAGTCGTGTCTCTTCGCATTAGCACTAAAAACACTATATATAGGGTGCTTGGACATCACTCCTTCATCCCACTCATCTGAAATACAACACAGGACAGGAGGAAAGTAGTTCACAACTCGTGAACTCAGATAAAAGAGATTAAGGGCACAAAGCAACTTATTTTTTCGGACTGTTGGTTGAAGACTGAACTCGGACTAAGGTTGTTTCTCTCTCTCGGACTGGGCAGACATTTAAGATAGCTCCTGCACCTTCGGATGAGGGAGATTAGTCCTAGGATTGTGGCAGGATGTTAGCATCTCAGGCTATTGCAGAGACAATGCATACATCTGTGGCAAGGTGTTAGCATCTTGGACTATTATAGTAACATGCATACATCTCTAGCTATTGCAGTAACAATCTTTACATCTCGGGTTTATTACAGTAACGTTTGGGCTTCATTCCAGACCTCGGGTTATTCAAAACTGTGCTTCTCTATGCCTTTCACGCCTCGGATGACTGCACCACCTTGGATGACTAAGATGAGCCTTCTCTTTGGACTGTTTCAGAGCATTGACCAATAGATGGCGTAGTGCTTACCCAAACTGTGCAGAAGTATTGTCGAACTAGGCAAAAGTGTTCACTTTCGAATTGGGCAGCAGTTGCAATATACTTGAACTATGGACTTAGAGATAGCTTGAGAAAAGGATAGTGAATAATTCCTCTACTTGACAGTGAATAATAAACAGTAAACAGTGGCACAATACTTTTGAATAGGCAAAGAACCCTCTACTGGGCAGTGGGATTGATGAAGTAAAGTGAAGTAATTTTGGGAGTAATTGAACGAAGAAGACAGTGAAGAGTTTCATTGATGACAGTCAAGTAAGTGCAATTTACATTCTCTAATAAAAAAAGATAGCAGGATTGGTGTCCTTGGAGTTGGTGCTCCTAAACGCAAGGTTGGAGCCTTGGATAAGATAGGGTCGAAGCCCTAGAGGTCGGAGCCTCATCAAGTCCAAGTTGTTTCTTGGCAAATATTCATCATTTATTGTATTCAATCTTTTCTATACTTAATAATATCATTCTATACATTTCTCTGATTAAATTGTGAAGAGTCTAATTGGTAAAAATAACAATTGAAAAGAAATACCGATTCACCCCCCTCTCAGTATTTCCAACACCTTCTTCACCTTAGTTCCATTCTCCAACTTTTAATGATGCTGATCCCAGGCTTCTTAGCTTTTGTTATCTCCCAATTCCATTGTATGAAAGGATGATTCCTTTGATGGAGTGTCAGGTTGTTTACTTTCCCCTGTCATGTGCCTTGATGCTCCACTATCAATGATCCATGCATTGTCATCACTAAGAGAACCTGTAAAAGCAGCCAAGAACCCTTGACTTTTGACCTTGTTGAATAAGTAGTGAATGTCCTTCTTGATCCGACTTCCAACAGTGTTGATACCCATTCTCATATAGTTTATCAAAGAGGCAGAATCCCTATCCATTTCTTTTGAGCCAACAAAGTGATCTTCAACTTTTCCTGACCTTAGCTCTGATACCATGTTGAGAAATCAATGCAAGTAGATTAGGGATTGATTCCTCTTTTTTGATAATTACTTGTGAGTTGTGTTGGCTTCTTTTACTTCTTTATTATCTTATCTTTCATCAAACAATTACCATATTAAGTGTGTATGAAGATCACAAAAACACAAGACACAAGATGTAGGCACTATGTGAGGGGAAAACCCCCCTTGAGGGGAAAACCCTGTCAAAAATTCTCTTCCTTCAATTGTTTTTCTTTGAGACTCTTCAACCTAGACATAGACTAAACCTTCCCTCCACACCAAGTCAGCCCTTCCAGATCTTCGACCCCTTTGTAGCAACACTTCCACCCCAACAACTTCGACTATGCAGCAACTTATGACATCAAGCAACAGCTGGCAGCAGAAACACTAGGAAGACTTCGATCTCCCAAACTAGGGCATGAAAGAGAGGGAAAGTAGCACCAAAACTTCGATTTCTTCCTTCTCTTTGACCTTGACCCAACTGGCACTCCTTTTGGCTTCCTTGATCCACTTCGCACTTTTTCTGGCTTCTAGAGAGATATCGAAGTAGCTTGAGGTGAGATGCTCCAAATGAACTCGATCTCCTTCCTTTTATAGGCTCCAGCTGAGGTCAAATAGGTGTCCTTTAGGCCAACTTGATCTCCATTAGGCCGACTTCGTGTGAAGGTTACATGAATCATATTAACTCAATAATAAATCTTTTTACATGATTCCAAAGCTTAAGAAGGGTCTCTTTAATTGTACAATGACTCTATTGACTCAATATTAATCCTAGGAGTCCACAATGGGGACTTTGACTAATATAATGATGACCCAAGTGTGAAACCCATGCTTTAATAAGTAATTGATACAATAATAAAAATTTCTTTTCTTTATTCTTTTGACAAGTACATTACATAATGACTCAAATATACTTATGAACACTGAACCTAGTTACATTATTCAACGCAATCTCCCCGACCAATCCATAGGTCTCACAACACATAGCCTAAGGGAGAGATCATCAGTCTCATCATAACGAAAGATACATAGCATCCAAATCATCTCAATGCATCTCCTCGACCACAAGGTCTCACGATGCATAATCTAAGTGAGGAATCACCAAATCAATGCATCTCCCTGACCATAAGGTCTCACAACACACAAGGGAGGAATCATCAAGTCAATGCATCTCCCAGACCACAAGGTCGTGACAACACAACCTACAGGAGGAATCAAAAATGCATTTCCCGAAGGTCTGAGAGCACGCAACCTACGGGAGGAATCACAAATGCATCTCCTGGATCACAAGGTCTCGCAACACACAACCTGTTAGCACTCCTTAGTGTCCCAAGGTCGAGAAAGGAGACCGATGGAGGTAACCTCAAACTAACTTTGGATTTGGTAGCTAGCCCTACGAAATCAGAGAGGGCTCTCTCCAATCTCACAATGAAGCGAACAAAGTTCCTTCTGAAGATTAATTACTCCAAAAGACTTGGAATATCAAGATATCCATTAAGGATATAAATATTATATTAAATATGTGAATAATAATGAGTATGATAATTTACAAATGAGAACGAGAGGCTTGCTTATATACCAAGCAAGTGTCTCTTCATGAAGAGTCATGTCCTATTAGACATGCCTCTTCAACCTTAATTACTAGCTTAACTAACTATTATTTATGATTATTATCTT
>APFE031392032.1:126581-153946 GCA_000404065.3 Pinus taeda
TAATATTTTTTTTTTCTCAAAAAATTTGGTTGGATGAGACTCAGAAAATTGGATGAAACGTGACTCTTGGTACGGTCACAATCTTTAGATTTGAACGATTAAAATTATTTAGATCACACCTTTTTTTCTCCAACGTTATCAAAATATCTTTTACTTTTAAAATACCATCGGCAATTACCATGGGTTGTTTCTAAAACCTCGGTTAATGTTCTCCACGTAAAATGTAAAACTTACCACTAATTTCTAAAACCACGGGCAATTACTAATGGTTTCTAAAATACCATGGGTTGTTTCTAAAACCTCAGTTAATGTTCTCCACGTAAAAATGTAAACTTACCACTGGTTTCTAAAACCACGGGCAATTACCATTGGTTTCTAAAACCACGGGCTTTTCCACGTAAATTTTTTTAAATATACTTGAAAAAGTTCACGCTTATCTTTATTATGCACTTTTATCAATAATGTAAAACCTTTTTTTATATATATATTTTTTCACTTTTTTTTGTTTGTTCAGAATATATTATTTCCTTTCCTCTTTTTTTTTATATACCCTTCTTTATTCTTTATTATTATTTTTTTTAATTAGTAGCTAATGGCCAAAGACCTAAAAAATGGAGAATCTCCCAATATATAGCGAAATGCTTCAATTATGACAGCAACAAGGTTAATGATAGGTTGATAGCCAAAGGCCAGATGATCAGCCAAACGTGGCTCTGATACCAATGAAGCGAACAAAGTTCCTTCTGAAGATTAATTACTCCAAAAGACTTGGAATATCAAGATATCCATTAAGGATATAAATATTATATTAAATATGTGAATAATAATGAGTATGATAATTTACAAATGAGAACGAGAGGCTCGCTTATATACCAAGCAAGTGTCTCTTCATGAAGAGTCATGTCTTATTAGACATGCCTCTTCAACCTTAATTACTAGCTTAACTAACTATTATTTATGATTATTATTTTTTACATTATATTTATATTATTTATATATTCTATTCGTTACACACAACCAATAAAATGACTGGAGGGAAAATAGATCTTAGGCTAGATATTCAACTCAATAGGGTTTGAATTTAGGGTTTGCTGGACCAGGGTCATGGGTTTGGGAACTAGGTCAGGGTTTCTAAAGATCAGTTGCAGAGATATAATGGGGCAAGTTAGGTATGATCAGTGACATATTGGAGTTTTCATTGTGGTATAGGGTTGAAATAAGGAAGGATCAAAATGAGCATAAAATTATTTGATGATAAACAAAGGAAAAAACACTGTCACAAAAGCATACCACAAGAATCCCAAGATAATAAATGCAACTGCTGGTATTATTCCTGCAAAGTGTACACTAGCTCCAAGCCTCTCACTCTCAAATGTCCAACCCTCTCTATGACTTAGATCAGGCTACATATAGATCAAAAACCACTTTCCCCCTCTCAGGGGTCAAATCCACCATCATAGGAACTGTTTACAAGAATATCTCCAACCATAACTAAGACTAGGGAGGTTAGAAACCAACTCTCTGTTTAGACTAAAGCCAACTTAATTGACTTTTACAAGCATTAATGAGTAGGAATCTACACTAATTTGATATTTACAAGCTTAATTACATTTAATTACATCATAAGACAACCTTAGAAGAGAAATTACATCACAAAACTTGACTTTGACCAAGCAAAACTCGAAAATTTAGCTTGCTGACAGAAGTGCATCGAATTTGAAAGAAGCGCAATGAATAGTTTGAGGGCACTTTTGAGTGACTTTTCTTCATCCATTTGCTGAACTGATCTAGAAAGCCTGGGATGTCTACTTATCCTTAGAACCTTCAAGCATGCAATAACAACTCTCCAAGGCGGCTAAAAATCACTTTTCCAAAGACTGCTCCAGAAGCGCAGCGAGGGGGTAAAAAATGTTGCAAAAACATGATTTTTAGCATGTATTTTGACTTTTTCCCTGAAACTGCAACCTGACATGGCAACCCAAGTATATATTTGATATGTACAGGTCATAAGCTATCCAACCATCCAAGATTTTCCTCATTTAGTGCCCCTGGGAAAAAGGGCAGCGAGAGCTCGCTGCACTTCTGGCAGTATGAAATTGCTAGAATTTGCAAAAATGCACAAAAACTAAAAAATTTGCAAAAATTCTTCAAAATTGCCTCTAAGTTGCTCCTTTAAGTTAGTGAATAATAGGTTAGGCAACCAATGATGCATCAACAAACAAATCAAGGTTGTCCCTCTTCCTTAGCTTGATTAGGGTTTTCTTCAGTTTCTTTTTCAAATTTCAAACCTTAATCTTGTTGATCCAGTTCATGATGCAGTATTTCATGGCCATGTGTCTCTGAAGCTTGGTGTCCTTGTTGGCCTTCTTTAGAAGCATCTCCAAGTGTTCATTGGCTCTGTGTAGCCAATACTCTGTCCTTTTCAAATTCTGCTGCAATGGTGCCTTCAATGTCTTGCTAACATAGTGGAGGAGATGGCTCACTCCCTAGTGCTTCCTTTCTTTTCAGTCCTCTAGTCTTTGGCCTCCTTGGCTTGATTTGAGGCCCTTATCTTCAAGCTGCTCAACATCTATCACACTCTTACCTTTATCATCATCTGCCACCAAATCAACCCTAGGTTTAGAAAGCAAAAACTGATTTACCTTAAGTTGCTTTTTCTCCTGTCGTAAGAATGCAATCATGAAGTTTGCTTTTGCCAAGTCATCCTTAAACTCTCTGATTTCTTTCTCTTTCTCTTAAATGATTTGCTCAGGTGACTTGTCTTTCTCATGCCCTTCTAGGTCTGCCATTTGAGTATCAAAATGTACCTTTTCTTCTTCATGCAAAGGCGCATCATGGTGATGTCCTGATGCTTCTTGTCCAACAATAGGAGGCTTAACTCTTTCTACACTATTAGGAGCAAACAAAAGCCTCTTACCTCTACTATATGTTTTTGTCACCTCTGTTGTAGGTGTCCTTGTCACTATTTTTCTTGTAGAGCCAACTTCTTGAGGTCTTGGTGATCTTTCCAATGGTGAACTTTGACTGCTAGGTTGACTAGTAGTAGGGAAAAGAAAAGCTGAATGCATGAATGCCTCCCAAGATAAGCTGACTTGTGACAACTGATGAAAAACAATAATTTTGACCAAGCTATGCTGAAATAGGTTTGCTTGGTGATCTTTCCCTTTGCTTTGTACCTTCTCTGTCATCTTGAACAGGCTTTTGTATAGATAATGAGGTAGGTTAAGAGGTTTGATCGTTGTGAAATGCACGAGTAGTCTTATGTGATACTGGTATAGCCTTGAAAACCTACCCTTATAGGTAAAGTACTTCATGATCATCTTCATTAAAGGAGCATACTTGTCAAGCAATTGTCTGAAGGGAAAAATGTGTTTGGGAGCATTCTTGTAGGGTGGCTCTAAGAATGTTGTGTAGTTCTCAATATCTAGATCCATCCCTTTGAACTAGATTTCTCCATGGTTAGGGATTCCAGTGGTTATTACAATGGCATCTGCTAAAATGGTGAAGTCAACCCCTGCTATGCTGGCCTTATCCCTACTTAAGTTGGTGGCAAAGAGGCTTGTCAAATTGGCATTGGAACCTACTTCTTGAATCTTCTCACGGAAAACTAGGCAGCCTACATCTTGGAAAGATTTCTTGATGAAAGGTGAGGCCATGATTTTTTGGACCTGAGTGGGCTCATAACCTAGAAATTTTCCCTCCAATATACTTTTTCTTCTCAGTGTCACTGGTTCCAGTCTCCACGGTAAAACCCTAGCTCACAAGGAGGAAAGATAGGGTTTGACTTGGAAAATAGGGGATTTGGGACTGTTTTGTAGAGGGAAGGGAATGAAGAGGTTAGGGTTTGTCTAAATTTATGGGGAAATTTTGGGGGGTAGGGATAGGTGTTAGGGAGTGTAGGGAAGTGAAATTTTTGGGAATGAGTGAGGGGAAGGGGTAGAAAGCTTCAAAATACAGTCCTAGCCTAGGAAATTGTCAAGAAGTGTAGCATAGGCTAGGGTTTACGGGAAAGTGAGGGAGATGAGGGGAATAGGTATGGGAAACACTAAGGGGAGGTAAATAAAGTGTAGGGGAGAGTGATTGAGCATAAAATGTGAGGGTTTTATCACTGCAATGAAACAAAATGCCCTAGAAACCAAAAGCTCAGCGAAACCCTAGGAGAGGGTGTTTCACTGACTTTTTGTGAGAAAATTTATGAAAGGAGGAGTGATGGAGGTCCACTTACTTGCCAAGGAGGTTTTAGAACCTGTAGTTGTTGAAGAAAACCTCTGTGATGGCTGATTTGTCTCCCTCTTCAAAAGCGTAGGGTTCTGCCAGAAACGCAATGAACGCTGCTAGAAGCGCGGCGAAGGAGGAGAATAGCTGACTTGGAGGCAAAAATTCGATGCTTTGGTGGCTAGAGTGCACTCTGATGGTGGAGAAATGCTTCATGAGAGTGAAATGAGCAACTGGTGTGCTTTGTTGGTCTTTTTATAGGCTGGAAGTTGATTTTTTTCATTGGGTCACGATGTGACACCACTTGTCTAATTGAAAAATGAAATGATAAGCTAGTGTATTGCAGCTTTACAACTTTATTATGCATAATTACATCTTCATAAGGATCAAAATGTACTTTAGGTACCATTTTAGAACATTTTCCCTAATTACTACTCCCATAATGATGACCTAGGTGATGACATGACTCTTTTTGATGACTTGACCTAATAATGACACCTAATGGATTTACAAACTGAAGGTTTGGACCTTTGTACCTTGCAGTACGAATGACCATGAGATGATGAGTGAAATGGTGATCAAGACACTTAACTGATGACCTATCCCAAGGACTGATGGCATGACCAAGATGGCATTTTGTGACCATAAAATGATGGGAGCAGTAATATACTTAGACATACTAACCAATGATCATATTTTATTTGAAAACTCATTTGAAACTATAAAAATTTGACCTAGGACCCTATCAACACATGGAAGAGTACATTTGATAACTGGTGACTCATAGACACTAACACAACCTACGGGAGGAATCATGATGCTATGTAATCAATGCTCCCTCTTAAAGATATTCTTAGCCATTCCAGTTTCTCCACATAAACATCATCAAACCAGTTCAATAGCGAAAATGTAGCCACGATGGTTCTCAGTACTTTATCAAACATTTCAACAAACAACAACATTCAACTGTTCATTCAGCTTCAGCCAAGGCTTCTCTCAGAAGCAAACATCAACAACTATCAATAGACAATAATAGACTTCAAGATTGACTTCTTCACAGAAGAAATCATTGACAATCATAGTAGATTCTAGCAGACAATAAGTGGTTTCTTACAGAAGCAAATATCAATATCCATAGTCGAATCCAACATATAATAAGTGGCTTCTCACAGAAGCATGCATCAACAACCATAGTAGAATCCAGCAGACCATAATCGAGTCCAACAAATAATAAAGACTAGCTTAAAAAATAAATATGCTCGGCTAACGTAAGGCACTGCTAAAGTTGAAAAGAATTATTTTCATTACAATATTTTGTGGTTTTCTACACTATTTAGGGGGTAAGGTTTGACAATCGTATATGCAGGCAGAAGTGGAATTCGACAATGCAAGCAGATTCTCTTTTTCTGCTGAGTTTCTTCGAGTTCAAAGTCCAGCCGCTGACAGCAAGATTCGAACCATACAGGGTGAAAAAGTAAGACTTAGCTATGATACCATTCTAAAAGGATGAAACTATGTGCTGCTTATCAAATATCCAGGTTTTCTCATATCATGTGATAAATTCTCTTTGAGACTCAAAAAATGATGTGAACTGTCGTAATTTTGCCATTCAAATGTTTAATGGTCGAGTACTGTGTCACGTCATTATGAATATAATTTGCTATTGATGAAGGGTGTTGATAACTCTCCGTGAACACTTTTATTTTTCTTGGCACTTGCACTATTTTTCAGTTCTTTGAATTGTTCCTATCCCTGGAATTCTGCCTAAGATTTGAAAATACCGGTAGACAGATGTGAACTTTTGCAAAAGGCAACAGTATTTAGACAATCCATACTACATAGTGTTTCATGTATAGTTATTTGGAAAGCTGATTGTAGAGTAACCGTTTGGTATAAGGATTGTCCTAGAGTGGTAATAGCTCATTGGTTCTGGTCTTTCCTACTTTATACATTTTAAGGTTTGAGGTATGTTCGACTCTTTGATTAATTTTCAATCCCAATTAACCTTCAGATTCAATGCTTTTGTCAATTGTCCTGTCAGGTAATAACTGGGAGACGGCATGTTGGTATCATGTCAGTAGAACAAGTGGGCAATTATGGCATAAGGTATCCCTCTTGAACTAATTTATATGTTGTATGGATGACCGCCAAAAACAGTGTCTCATATAATATTTGTTATTTAAAGCCGGAATGTGTTAGTATATATTACTATATTTTTCTCTTTCTGATGTTGATGTCGTGTCTTACATCAGAATAACCTTCGATGATCTGCACAACACAGGAATCTACACATGGGACTACCTTTACAATCTGGGTATCAATAAATTTACGCTGATGAAGGATTACATCAAAATTCTAAGGAAGTATAATCTTAGTCGAGATCCTCAAAGGAGAAAATAATACAGTGAAGTTTACTTTGTTATCAAGTCGAAGAGGCACTTAAGTGGCATCACTGCGGTTGTTTCTGGCAGCAGCAAAGAGAGTTGATTTCTCTTTATCATGGAAGGAGTTTAGGTTCTGTGTCATGGTTAACTGTATTAAAGTGTACTTAGTGCCTTTAGTTGCTATAAAGGTTTCATGGAATGTTAGACTCTAGTCCAGTTTGAGAATAGGTATCACATAGGTGGTTTAGTCATTTGTTTGTAATCAGGTCTTCTATAGGAACCAGAACCTTTTGTAATTCTACAATTGTAAAAGCAGTTTACTGATACTCTTTGTAATTTGTTTTTCAGAAGTTCGTTAAATTTAAACTTTAGAATAAATCGATCCTATGCTGAGAATGGCTTGCTTGAGAATAAAAAACAACCACTTGATAGACATCATCCTGTGTTGGAATCTATATAGCAAATGTCCCTGACAAATATTGTGGTGTTTTTGCTTTGTTAATGAAATCAATGGTTGAAAGATATTTGTGCTGATTCACGTCAGTCCTTCCAAGTCCTCTAAATCGTTGTCCCTTATGAAGAAAAGGCCGAGGATTAAGGCAACACATTGTATATTTGCATTTGAAAATGAACATCAAAGGGATACTTTTCCTTCTTAAGTAGGCAATAAGATCAATATTAATGTGGCAGTCAATTGACTAATTGTTGGGGTTGGTAAATAATCATGAGCTAACCGATGCAGAAGACATTGTCAAGTTCTAGTAGTGGCTCGTAGATGAACTCCAATGTGCCCATAGGCCCGTTTGTGGGGATTTAAAGATTGCTTATGCAGCTGAGGATAAGGAAGCCTTGCTACTAGTGAGTCTAAGTAGCAGAGAAAGAGAGGCATGGGTTGGCACACCTTGGTCTCTTGCGACCCAATTTTTTTTGAAGGGATGACTCTTCTACTCTTTGGCTCGCCTGGTCAACTTTTAGGAAGGGCAACGAAAGGGTGCTTGAGTGCCTTGATAGAACCATGCTCTGTGAGTTGTTTACTTTCTCATTCGATCGCTCAAGATCTTGTTCTTCCATGTTGTTAGACCATCAATCCAACTCTTCCATAGGAGGGCGTGTGAAAAGAATGCACATGCCAAGGGCACACTGCATCATAATTCATGCTACCTCAACTATATTAAAAATATTTGGAATCTTATTTGTTGCCCTAGTGAGGATGTGGATTGGGTTGTTTAGTGGGAGGAAGTCATAGCTAGAACCAGCTCTTTCCTTATAGAGGTTTTTGGGCACCAAATTACCTCTCTGTAGAAAATGTAACAAGGCAGTGAAGGAGGAATTTGAATAGGTGAGCTAAGGCTCTAGGTTAGTCCCCTTGACAAGGTCAACTCAAAGTCGTTGAGCCTAGAAATGACAAGGGCGCCCAACTCATAGTTAAATTGCATTGGCTTAAAACTAAAGACAAATTGACTAAGGATCACTTTAAATCTTTCTTTGACCTTTAAGAAGGTTATTGAAAGAATCTCGATGCTCAAGACCCCAAGAGGAAGGCTTGCCCTACAAACCGATATTGAGAAAGAGTACATGGCCCATATAATACTATTTTTCAGCCCAAGGAGCTAATGGAGGAATGTAGTTTGGCCATGCAAATATGTGTTGACATGGTTCCTTTTAAGCTTTAGACATGCAATTGAGTTTTTATGATTAACCTTTAACATTGCACAAGCTTTTTGTAGCTCTTACGAAGTGTTGAGAATTGGTACCAAGGAGGTGTTTCCTAGTGCTTTGTGCCTAGCCTAGGAAAAGTGGTTGAACCTCTTGAGAAAAAGTGGCATTATGAGTTTATTAAAGTCATGTGATTTATTAGTTACTTCATGGGATTACAAAAGTACATTGTACTTTATATTATTAAAGTGACATTATGAGAAAAGTTACTTTGTGTTATAAAGTATATGGTACACTTTTTAGTTATTAAAGTGACTAGAAGGGTCAACTAATGAAAAGGGGGACTTTAGGGGGTTAATGTGAGATTAGATCTCCTCCCTTGATCAAGAGAGGCTAAGATATAGTCTCAACTCTTGATCTTAGGGATAGATCTTTCTCTTCATTAAGAGAATAAAAAGGGGGAAATGGCACTTTTCATGCATTCATTCTTCATGTGTGAGATTGGAGAAGAGAAGGAGAAGGAGAGAAGAGGAGACTAGGTCAACTTGCAGAGAAGGAAGCTGAAAGAAAATTGAGTGGTTGAGAGGGAAAATCATACAACCTGTGGAGAGCACGAATTCCCAAGAAGATCGTACAGTTGAGAGGGCACGATTTCCCAGGAATATCATATAGTTTAGAGGGCGCAAATTGTTGTTATTTGAGCAACATGATTTTCAAGGAACAAAAACACTGAAATAAAACTTTGTTAGAGCTGTTATCAGGGCACAAAATTTGAGACAAGTTAAACGAGGTTTTTGAGCTGACTCTCAAGGCACAAAAATTGAGGATACTATACATCATTTAATGTTGTTACAAAGCATTGATTTCTGAGCCGAGTGGCATGGAAATAAAGGCTATCAAGGCACATATTTCGAGGCAGTGGTAGCATAGAAATCAAGGACAACTACAACTTGGAGTTTGTGTTGTATTAATTGTCGATTGTATTGTTGTACCAAATTCTATTAAGAAAAAATAAATCTCATGTTATGAACATAATATATAATTATTAATTAATAGATAATTAGCATATTGAAGAGACACGTCCTAAAGGACGTGATTATTTTGAAGGGGCACCTTGTGTAGTATATAAGCAGGGCCCTCATTTGTAACCAAACATAATATCTTTCTATATTTCTTTTATTTCCAACAATTCCTTTAATCAACAATTAGTTATAACTCTACTAGTTTCTCTTTAGTTGTAACTATGATATTTCCTTATTATAACTCAAAATTTCGATTATTGTCACTCTAACATTCACATTGTTGCAACTGATAACTTATGCTATTGTAATTCTACAATGTAGGTATATTGATGCAACTCTACTTATTCTTACTGACGTAAATATGTAGCATAGATTTATTGTTATTTAATATTGAAATTAATTATGAAATAATCATTGGGATTTATACACTAGATTGTGACTCAGGTTGTTGTTGCAACTCCGAATTGACACCAATGTACTCTATTTCTTTTCTAGAATTATAATTACTTTGTTTTTTATTGAATTTTGTTTATGACATTGAATTGTAGCCTCGGTTGCTTTATGAGCAATGTGTGGCTTGAAGAGTTGTGAGTGATTGCATCATATTCCACGTGCAACTACATTTATGTTGCAGTAATTGAGATCGTCTTAACACTGGACTAAGTAACCTTAGATGCATGTGTGATTTATTTCCTACAATGTGATATTTACTTTTCTTGCAAGTGTGACATTTACTTCCTTGCAAGTGTGCTCTTTGAATTCCTTCAAGTGTGGATTGGATTGCATGTAGATTTTCCTTGGTGACTTGTGAAACCATCCTAATCTTTTGTTTTGTGACACTCAATTAGGCTATTACTACGACTTAATATTATACTAGCATAGACAATGCATGGAATTTGCAAGTTCCATATAAACATCAAATTGACAATTAAATGAATAGATTTTGAGTTGTTTTTCTACACAAATAGAAACATAATTGAAAGGCCCATCATTTTTGGTGTCATTTTCAGGGAACTGTCAATAGTACCATTAGTTGTTATAGCCATTTTTTATTGCTTCATTTTATCTTTGATTGTTTGTTTTAGTAGATATATATATTTTTTTAGTAGATTAAAATAATCAATTTCTTACCTTAAGATAGAATGTCCTTTTAATCTTCCATGCCCATAACTAGAGATCAACAAAGTAGATTTACCAAAAACCCCCATAAAACTAACATTGTAGGACAATCTCAAGATGAGAAATAGCACAAGAAACTAAATTACTTGACTACCATAGCGAGCTCTCTTGGCAAAAGGAAGCATGAAGTCTCTAGCCATAAGCCCAAGGTCACAGAAGCCTCATCCTGACACCAATGGAAACTCTCTTTTCTGAGGATCTAATCAGTGAGAAACTCCACTCTAAGGAGCTAACTTATCCAGAATCTCCCAAAGCAACTTCAAAGAAGGAAGACAAGCCTCAAATAGAGATGGACCACAAAGTGAAGGATAAAGTGACCACCTTTGAATTCCCTATTCTCAAGTCAGAAGAGGAGACAAAGATGAAAACAATTCCTTATTCAACTATGCACAACTTCCATGGTCTTTAAAATGAATATCTTGATACCTATCTTTTCGAGTTTGATATGCTCCGCTGAAACTAGGACTATGTATTATATGCTCAAAAGTTAAAGTTATTCCATGTCATCCTTAAGAATGTAGCACTGCGTTGGTTCATGAGCCTCAATAAGGGAAGCATCCACATGTGGGACTAAATGAAGCAAAAATTCCTAGCAAAGTAACAAGACTACTGTAAGGACAAGGAAAGAAGGGAAGAGGTATTCCAAATGGCTCAAAATGAGGAAGAGAGCCTTGAAGACTATGTCGAGAGGTTCAAATACAATCTACAAAGAGAGAGACACAAGAAAACTTGACTCCTGAGAAACTACATGTCCTATTGCTAAGAGGAATTTGGGATAATTGTATCGAGATCCTTAATCTGATGGGAGGTAGAGATGTCCCTCAACTACCTTACAACTTCATTACTGAACTATGTTGAAAATACTCCAAAGGCACTTCAGAGGCTAGTAAAGGAGCTAGAGACAAACTGACAAAGATTGGTAAATCTATTGGAAGTGGGGTGATGAGAGTGGAGATTGGGAACACATGCTTGGAGACTTCAAGACTGACATGTTTAGTTCCTTGAGCTCCCAAATAGATACACTGCAGATGAAGAAGAAGAGGGAAGAAATAGAGTTAGTGATCTGAAATGACCATATACTAAATACTAATGTAGAATTGATTAACCATTAATGATTTGAATGATAACTGAAAGCACAGAAATCGAGGAAAATTACTAGATCATAACACTTTATGACAACTGATAAACCATAAGTAAGATGCAAAACAAAAGTGAAAACAAAAAATACACAGATATACTAGACAACAGACTACGTCTTTGGGTCCGCTTTCAAGATGGGTGACCGATTTTATTAGGAATGAGAAGGAAGGAGTCGATTACACAGTGATTTAGTCAGACTGAACTTGCACACAGGCAATTCTCTGTCATCAGATAGATCTTTGAACCAGCTTTCTAATTCCGCTTACGATTTCCAATTCCGACTCCCGATCCTCCCAAAACACTAAAAACAAAATAGCCTCTAACCTCCAGAATCTGCATACAAAAACCCAAAACCACCAATCTATCCTTCAATGAGAAAAACTACCTCTTATAGGCATGCGAGTACATTAAAACGTCCTTGATTGCCTTTAGGAATGAATTTGTTGACTTTTGGGGTTGATTTAAGGTTTTGGTTAAGTCTTTAATGTCACATAGTGACATTCACCATTTATGAATTAAATTAATCAAAAAATACAACTTAAAATCCAAAATAAACTTTAGGTTAGCCCAAATGCTATTAGCGGTTGGCTAATCGGGCGAAGGATGGTGACACCTCATGTGAGCACTGGACCAAGCCCGTGGTCAGCGCGCCGGTGGTTCCATTGACGGTTCCAATTGGCGGTCCCCCGAACTGCGCGGTGAGTTACTTGCGTTCACATGCCACCCGGTTCCGTTGCGGTTATAACCAACGATTAACTGCAACTTCCGACAGTCTGCTCACATTCCTTCTCCGCCCCGGTTTCCATACCTGCACGGTTAAGGCCCGCGGTTAGGCGCTGATATGTTGCATTTGTAATGTTTTACATTGTATGGTTTGTATTACATTCGCCGAGGGGTATTAAAACATAGTTTGTAATGTATTTTTAATGCATGGTAAGGTTGGACTTTAGGTTAGGGTTTAGCATAGGATTAATACATGAATGTATGGTTTAGACTTAGGGTTTGGTGTTTAACATAGGTTTACATTAGGATTTGATACATGCATTTGGATAGGTAATGGTTTGTAGATCTTAGGTTAAGTGTCTTTTAGTGCATGGTGTAGGTTATGCATTAGGGTTTAGCTTAGGACCTAACAACATTTATTGTCCTAAAAACCCTTTTATACAAATTGTCATAATGTGACATGCAAACCCTGAAGATGACGACCATGGATCATTCTTGACACTCCAAACCCTGGCGGAACTGACAAACCCATGTGCTTGTCGTCGAAAAACGACGATATCGATCCTCTGCCATGACGACACCCATGTCGACACTAATTATTCTTGTCAAACGAAAAAACACATGTCGTTGACCAAACCTTGGGGAACTGTCGATGAACTAAAATTGACAACCAGGTGCTAAACGATCTCCGCTTAATGCCATTAAAACCTATGAACATTACCTGATCAACTTGATCATGACCAATACGGTCGAACTGTTGAAGCTGAATTGAATTGGTGATGACTCTGAACACTGATGACGACACTTGAATATCTGTGCAATTTGAATCAACGG
The DNA here is from genome assembly GCA_000404065.3 of Pinus taeda. NCBI lineage: Eukaryota > Viridiplantae > Streptophyta > Pinopsida > Pinales > Pinaceae > Pinus > Pinus taeda. The sequence continues at coordinate 139,735 of APFE031392032.1, forward strand.
ATCCTCCTAGATCAGTTAGCCATGGCCATCTTCTTCTGGAAATGCAAAAGAAAGAACCCACTGAAGTAATGTCTCTTGGATTAGATTGAGGTTTGTACCATATGAAACAAATAACATGCCACAAATAGTTTCCCATCTCTTCTTGGTTTGAAAGTTATTTATTAGGAAGTAGAAGAATCATAAGAACTATGTTTCATGGCTTAGAAAAGACCATGGCAACAAAAACCCCAAGGTATGATTCAAGACTAGTCTCATAGTTATAATTCTTATTGAAGTAAGCCTTCTATGCAATATGCTTCTCAGCCATGGTGTTTGCCAACACAACCATGGATGGCTCCTCCTCCTCCAAGCCAAATTTGGCAACAAGGGTGGAGAAACCCTACTTATGGAGGCCCCCAACAATGTTGATTTTTGTGTAGCATCGGGAGGTATTACCGCATGACAAGAGACCTCCTAAGATTGAATTAGATAACTACAACCTAGAATTTCAAGGCTAAGGTTTGAGCTCATGTTTATTCCTTTTATGTTACAATCTACTAAAAAATTCACAATCATTTTCTTTGCCAACTACAAATGCATCCTTAATTCTCTCTCTTCTCGCTGGTCTCCAACCTTCCTTATATTTGTCTTCCCTTAAAGTAATATGGTGGATTTTGTCCAATTTTCTAGCAGTTTCTCCCAATTCAACTCCAAATCCAACTATGCCATGGAATCGTGTACTGCATTCTTAGCTCAAAAGTTAAGGCATTCATATTATTTCTTCTTATTAAAGAGTCAAGACCTTGCACCCCCGTGTTAAAATTGGAAACTAGGGCCAAACTCCATGTGGGTCATCTTATTTATGGTCGCTGATATTTTTCATGGATTCCTCTCATCAAGAGGTGTAGGATTGATCTAAAGATCATCCGATTCCGACATGTATTCATGGAGATATGAATTTATTTGTGTTATGGGACAATTCATAAGGGTCAGCCAACAACCAAATTGCCCCCACATGTGCTCAACGTTTTAGTATAAAAAGAGGTGGCTTGCTAGCCATTTGCACACACTCTTCTTGTGATCTCTTCCTCTTCACTTGTCTTTGGGTCTTGGTGGGAGGAGAGATCCTAAGAGACAATGCTGCCCTAATGGAGAAGGCTCTACACTATCATGGAGAAGGCTAAACGCAACAATTGTTAATCCCTAAACATAACAATGGTTAAGCCCTAAAATGCAGCAATGGTTAAGCCCTAAACAGAGCAATGGTTAAGCCCTAAATGCAACAATGTTACCCTAAACGCAACAATGGTTAAGACCTAAACACATCAATGATTATGCCCTAAAACACAGTCATGGTTAAGGCCTAAACGTAGTCAAAAGGAAGATGGTTTACATTGCCCTAACCACAGTCTTATGAGTCACAATATGGTGCCCTAGACGCTGTCAATACACAGGTTAAGGAGGACAATTAGAAGGAATGTTAGAGGACTATTAGAGACAGTTAAGTAGACCTTAAGGTTGTCTCTATATACCCTAACGCTGCCCTAAACACAGTCATGGTAAAATACCTTAGTGATGCCGATAAGGAGATCCCTAACTTGTTGTTCTAGGCTAGAGTTAACAAGGGGATCATCTACACTAAAAGGAGGATGTATATACTGCGATGTAAGGAAAGGTGACTGTGCAGTTATAAGGCTGATTGGAAGACAGTGTTGTCATGATGCTGTAGATGATAAGTGTGTTAAGGACTGAGCTTGATTTGAAGGGTTTCTATAGCTAGCTGCTTTGCTAGGCTGCAAGCCATAGCAAGCAACTAAGTCTGTCCCTTGACAGTATTGCAGTGTACACCATGGTAAAGATGGACAATATATTAAGATGCAACATACTTGGATGGATGCAACATGAATAATGAATGCATTGATGAATAGAGTGACTGTTGTGGGCAGCAAGGTGCAGTATGGTGCAACACTTTGGTACAACATGATGATGGGCATGGATGTATAGCAGCGGATCGATACTGCAACAACTTGTTGGTGATGGATACAACAATGATAGAATGGTGCAACATAGTGCACAGTGATGGGTACAATTGTGATTGGGTGGAGCTAAGTGATTAGATCAGCTCAGTGAATGGGTGCAACACCGTGACGAGTGTAGCATGATGATGAGGTGCAACATAGTGAGGTGCATCATGGTGATGGAGTCACCTTGGAGGATCAACATGCCTTCACCTGAGTCCAGATTAGCTACCTCATGTTGTTAATATAGGTTGTCATTGATGTCAATAATTGATCGTTGATATAGAGGTGACTGAATGGCAAATATTCTTGAAGATGCTAGAAGATGAATGACAAATATTCTTGAAGATGTGAGAAGAAGACTACAACTCTTGTTTAAGATGGTGAAGTGTTAATCATGCTATGACATGTCTACATGATAACTTATGTGGACCACACTTCATGAACATGATGCTGCATCTAATGCTATTGATGACATTTATGAGCCTATGAGCTTTGATGAAGAAGCCTAACAAAATGAAGCCATCCATGAAGAAGAAGTTCATCCATGAATAATATAAATGTCCTCCATTTCTGCACTAAAAAATAACTAGCCACATTAAAAAAACATTTTTCACCTCCTTAGAGGAAAAATATCACCATGAGACCTAGACCATCTTATAGAGCATAATTTTTCCTTTCCAATGAACTATTATATTACCTGAAACTCCTAATAATTTAGGAGAAATTTATTTTTAAAGATTAAATTAATTCTCTGCCTATTGAGCTTACTTGTATTAAGACAAGTCATGTCGGCTTGACCTAGAAGACGCGACTGTTCATTGTGAAGACGCAAAACGTGTACAACTAAGAGGTTAGACCTCTGTTTCAAGGACAAGAATTTGGTGAAAAATGTAGTCAAGGAATTCAGACTGTAGAAGAAGAACAAGGAATAGAAAGTTCACATCTTGTGAACTTGATATCAAAGTCAAAGGCAGTCTCAGCACAAAACGAAGATTATCTACACCAAAGGAGTGCAAACTTCCAGACATATCTTGTGGCAGTTCCAGTGTTGTCTAGGGTTATATCTTAGCAGGAAAATATTGCAAACTGTACAACAATGAAACTCCTGCGTTAATGACTACAGTCTAGTGTAAGTATGGGCTAGGGACAACGTGAAAGTGGACAATATTAATTGTGGGCTTGTGACAACATGAGAGACACAATTTAAGAATATATCTCTCAGTCTAGGGATAGATTTGGAGAAGGAGCATCTGTGGACTGTGACAAACACTTGTGCATCATTAACTCGGATTTAGGGGTTTACACCTTAGTCCTGTCGGATTCAGGGGTTTACACCTTAGTCCTGTAACAACAATTCCTTGCACAGATAACAACATACTCTTATAGTGGTGACCTTTTTTGCTTTGACTGGTATCTCCATACAAAGGTGTGGTAATTCATCTTGAATAGTTACAGATTAGGCGCAGAGGCATAGTATGATGTAAGTACAGTGGCTCGGTCTCCATAGATGGATTATACCAGGATTCTTGAATGAAGTAAAGACGGTGAAAATTCCAGTCAAGATGAATGGTGAAGACAGTGAAGCACTTCAGGTAAGTTATATTTACATTCTCTATTAAAAACAATAGGATCAGTGTCCCTGGAGTTGGTGCTCCTAAACTCAAGGTAGGTGCCTTGGATGAGATAGGGTTGAAGCCCTAGAGGTTGAAGCCTCATCAAAACCAAGTTGGTGCTTGGGATTAATTATCATACATTATGTTTATTTTTTTATACTCAATAAAATTATTCTTATTCATTTCTCTGATTAAATTGTGAAGAATCCAACTAGTAATAATAACAATTGAAAGAAAATACTAATTCACCCCCCTCTCAGTATTTCCAAGAATTGGTTTAGAGCCAGCTTCTTCATAATCAACCTAACAGCTAGAAGAAGGATCATTAGTCGCAATGAAAAATAAATAAGTGTTAGGAAGGCTTCATTTGTTTGATGGCACACATTTTGGTTTTTTTTGAAAAAAAGAATTTTCTACTACTTAATGTCCCTTGGACCTGAAGTTTGGCATTCGGTTTTGAATGGGTACACTGCTCCTTCCACTCTTCCAACTGATCAAGATGAAAGGAAAGCTTACATTATAAATGCAAAAGCCTTAAATTCCATCGCTAGTGGAATCACTGATTCTGAATTTAGAAAAGACATGAATTGTGAATTGGCCAAAGAAATATGGGATAAGCCAGTTAGGTTATACAATGGGGACTCCAAATTTAAGAAGGCAAAGCTTTAAACTCATAGAAGGAAATTCGAAAGTCTGAAAATGGATGATGAAGAAGATATTGCATCATACTTTCTCTGAGTCGCTGAAGTGGTCAACTCTCTTAAGGATTGGGAGAAAAGATTGAAGAAAGCACTGTTGTTCAAAAGGTCTTAAGATCTCTCACTAACAGATTTGACTCCAAAGTAAGTGCTATAGAATAAATGAAGGACCTAGATATTCTCAAGATGGATGAACTTCATAGAATCCTCACTGCCTATGAGATGAGAAAAGGAGTCCCAAGTTCTAAAGATGCAACATTCAAGGCCTCAAAATCAAAAAAGGGGAAAGGATGGAATACTAGCAATGATGACTTCGATGTTGAATCCGAATTGGCGCAATTTGTACGAATACTAAAGAAAGGATCCAAGCTAAAAGGTAAGTACCCTCTTATTTGTTAGAAATGTGGAAGAATAGGTGACTATGATGCAAAATGTCCTCATAAGCATGCTAATGATGATGAGGAGGATTCTTAAAAGGATGGTATACAAAAAGAAAGGGTTTAATAAGAAGAATTTCTTCTCTAAGCAAGATGAGTCTAATGAAGATGAATTTGTAGTCATAAAAAATAAATCAACTAATCATTTCCCTCATCGCAAAGGAGATAATGATGAATCAAATGAAGAAAATGACTATGTTGGAATCCAAGAAGTATTATTCATGGAATTCACAAATGATGATGATTTAGGACTAGAAGGAAATGTAGATGAATTGTTAATAAGTGCCATTGAAGAAAATGAGAAATTACGAAATAAAATCATTTCTATCAAGGTAGAAAAGGAGGAAGCAAAAAGAAGGGAGGACCTCTTGAAAAATAAGCTAAAAGAAAAGGAAGAAATTTGTGAAAATCGTGAAGCTGAAATTGTATCTCTGAGGAAGGAATTGGAGCAAGTCAAAAAGTGTTGGGAAAACTCTCAAACACTTGACATTCTCATAAATGCTCAAAAACCTCAATATGACAAATCTGGGATAGGTTTTAAAGGAGAATCACCAAGTACTAAGGATAATGTGAAAAGCTATGCCCACATACTTTCCAGCAACCCAAATGAAGAAAAACCATCTCGTCTAAGGCCCATCTCAAATCCAAAGAATGAAGAAAGAGTAACTCCAAGGAAGAATGATGACTCAAATCATGGCTATTACAACATGTACCAAACTATCTTTTTTGGGAATTGTTATTATTGTGAAAACTTTGGTCATCAAGGTAAACATTGCATGGCTCGTAAGAATGAAACACCAAAACTGAAGGATCAAACAAACAAACCATATGGTCTCAAATGGCAAGGACAAATCAAGACCCACAACTCTTTTGATCCTTTGGCCCAATTTGATCCAATTTGCTCATTATGTAATGATAATGGACATAACGAACAAAATTGCCCCCTCAAAAGAAGAGAAGTGAAAGATGAGAATCCCAATATGGATAAATGTGGCCTAGCTCTATGTGATTACAGTGTTGATTTGGGGTAGCATCAGATGTTCTCTAGCCATGAAATTTGGTGGAGAAGCTAAGGCACATGAGATTTCCAATACCAGAAAAGGTTTGGGCAAATTCTAAACGACTTGTGGGATATTAAAATAATTAATATTTTTAATGGAGTCCCTAAGTCTAAACTTAGGGAAATTAAAATATTAATGTGCATTAATATAAAATTGTGTTAGAATGGTCCAAAAGTCATGGATCAAGCCAGATCTAATCTTAGTCATTGATTAGGGAATTAATCTCGGCTGTTGATCTCTTGACGAGAAAAGTATAAGAGAAGGCTTCAGGGTCACTTGGAGAACACACCAAGAGATCAAGATTTCGACTTTCTGGGGCTGGGTTTGCTGAGAAAGTTGATAGAGTGATATGGAGTTGTAGCTGAGGGGCAGTGAATACAAAAGAAGAGAGGAAGAGATAGTGCCGGGAGGATCAGCGCAACAGCCGGGAAAGCTGACGTAGCCGGAACTGTTGGGAACAGTCGGAATTGCTGGAACAACGAGGAACAGTCGGAACTGCCGGAACAACAAGGAACAACCGAAACTGCCAGAACAACGGGGAAAGCTGACCCAGAGGGCAGAAGCCAAAACTTCTGGGAACTATCGAACTGTCGGGAAAGCTGAAGTAGAGGGCAGAAGCCGAAACTGTCGGGAATTGTCAGGAAAGCTGACACAGAGAGCAGAAGAGGCTAACGCAGTCCCTAGAGGCTGACACTGGGGTTTTTCGTGGGGTAGATTGGAGCTAAGGAGTTGCCAAAGTGTTTATCTGGGGTTTCATTCGAAGCATCTGTCTCCAAAGGAGAGGTATTATTGCTGAGATTTTTCTCTATTGGGTAAGTCGAATTTGGCACCCAGATTGTATTCTGAAATCGCTTAATAAATCAAACCCTCAGATAGCTGCATCAATTTTCCCGCATTGGGTTTTTCCGAGGACATTAGTCCAAAAATAACGGTGTCATTTGTGTGCGTGTTTCTGTTTCCTTCAGTTGATGATCTGTAATATGTTGAGCATGTACTTATGTTTATTTTCAGTATTTACATGGTAAATAACTTGTTAATTAATTAGAACAAGTAGGAAGGAATAAATTAGAAAGTACATGGAGGGTTTCTAACCGTTAGACTTAGAAACTTCAACATGGTTTCAGAGCATGGTTGCAAATCACAGGAGAACTGAGGACATTAGCCGAGCAGAGCAGCAACAGTAGAAAACAGTTGTCCCGAGTGACAGAAGCTATTCCTAGGAGCAAAACAACAAGGAAGGGGTGACGTAGTGCCTGCGTAATCAAGTTCGGGCTGATAAGAGGTTGCGTAGAGGCTGAGGGGGGCAAAGAAAGGCTCACGCAGATCCATGCAGAGGCCACGAGGGCTGACGCAGTTAGCTTAGGGAGCTAGTTTTCTGGTGCTGGGACTGTGTAGAGCCTAGGAGATCTCACCTTCAGGTTGCTGGGGTTTAGGAGGCTATGGATAAGTTGCAGAGTGGAGCTGGTGGGGTACTGTTGTCAGAATAATACCTAACAGAGCAAGGCCAAGGAGGAGGGAGTTACTACCGAGGGTTTCTAGTCGAGAAATTCGGATTAGTGGTGCGGTTTCATAGACAATAAGAGTATGGGGCATCTCGACATTGGTAGAAGGATTTCTAGGAGGGAAATTGAGGCTCAAAGGGACTCACATCGAGAAATTCCAAGAGGGAAGTAGAAGAACAACGGAATGGCACTACATGGAGTAAGAGACCAGGATAGACTGGACGGAGCTTCAAACTTCGTAGTCTGGAAGGCCAGAATCTTATCCGTACTTGACAGAAATCGGGTCAAGCACTTCGCCTTGAAGACGATAGCGGTCTCAGTTGACCCAACTGACAATGACGTGTATGAGGAAGCAATGGCGAGGGCAAAGAGTATTATTCTTGACGGGGTCAAGGATCATATAGTACCACATATTAACGAGAAGAATACGACACGAGAGATGTGGGAGGCCATGGCCAAGTTGTATCAACATACTTCCATGTAGAGGAAGATGCTCCTAGAAAATCAACTACGATCATACCAGATGCAGAAGGGAGAACATATCAAAACCTTCCTCGAACTCTTGAAGGAGATCTAAGATCAGCTGACTTTCATAGGGGCCTCACCAGATCCGAGTTGATGGTGAGAACAACCTTGAATGCAATCTCATAAGACTGGGAGGTGTTCGTCCAGAGCTTACTGGGCAGGGCGACTCTTCTAGATTGGGAGGAAATGTGGGCTGATCTTCGCGAAGAAGATATCAGGAGGGTGACCAAGACGGGAAGTAGCAACAAGGGGATTAGAATCAAGGAGGAGGAAGTAGATGCAACTTTAGCATCTGAGGGTAAGCAAGAAAAGTGGAAGAAGAAGGACCTCTCCAAGGTCAAATGCTTCCACTGTGGAGAGCTAGGTCATTATGCGACCAGTGTCCAAGGAAGAAGAGCAAGGGAGAGGCTTCGGAGACCAAGGCAACGCCAACAAGGGCAGAGAAGGAAGTGGAGACAGACGATGACTGTGCCATGAGTGCACACACACCACTTGAGCAAAAGTGGGGAGACATTGAGTTGTAGTCAAGAGGACTACAGAAGATAAGGGGCAAGATCCTCAAGGTACCCAACCTCTTGGATTATACCTAGCTACGGGAGCCCCGAAGAGGAGTAGCAGGTGGTGGGCGACTCCCTTCTTTAATTTTATCAACCCGGTAGTTTGTAACAAACTTAGAAGCGACAGTGCTGTATGCACAAGTACTAGCTCTTGCCGCAACTGTCACTTGGTAAGCTGGCACAAGTCCGCTAGGAGCTTAAGCCAAATTCTATGATCTCTTAGAAGAATATTTTTAACTGATGGATGAAAGGTAACTCAAAGGAGGCTATTCTACTTGCAGAAAGAAGCGAAAAGCGGAAAGGAAATGCAAACCCTAGCAAACCCTAATTTTACCAACTAGTCCTACTGATGTAAGAAAAATGATGATAGCTACAGAAATGAATGCCATTGACTCTTAGAAAGGTAAAATGCATGTGAATAAGCTACCTCTGAAGTGAAATCTGAAAAGAAACATCTTTTTGTATTTTTGATTAAGTTGTCAGATTTACCATGCATGTGCTTTCACTGTTTTTGACTGTGCAGAGATGGATTGGCAAGAGGAAATTCTTGCAGAAGGTTGGGAAGGTTCAAAGAGGGCCTAAGGGGTCCCTAGCACCCTTCCTTAGAGTTTCACAGAGTTTGGCTTTCAAGAAACCTCTTTCGTTAGCTTCTACAGGAAGTCTGCAGGGGTTCTACAGGATGTTCTGGAATTTCTACAGGATGTTCTGTAATTTTCTACAGGATGTTCCGAAAAGTGGATTTTGGAGGGTTGATGGAGGAAAAATGGTGGGACAGTGGAAATGGAGGTTGGATAATGATATTAAGGGGGTTAGGACCTGGTGGATGAGGCTAAGGAGCGATTGGATTTGTTCGAGGATGGAGGAAGCGATGATGCACAAGAATGTAGAAATTAGGGCAAGGTGGGAAAATTATGGCAAATGAAGGGTAGGAATCATGGACTAAGGGTTGGAGTAGGTTATTTAATGGATGAAAGGTAGATAGAGAGGTAATACAGGTGCTCTGCAAGTTGTTTTTCAAACTGGACAATCAAACACTTGGAAAATCAAAGACCTAGTTACGTTAGTCTATTCTGATCTAGATAACAGCAAGAAAATGGAACAGAAGTTTATTTGCAATGAGATCAGATGAAATAACTATGCAACTAAGTAATCATAACCCTAAGCATGCAATCAAAACTGATATCAAGTTTAGCAACTAAAAATCTAACACTACTAATTGCATGGGTAAGTAAAGACAATGTTTTTTTTGGCAGCAATGTCACCTTTGTCCCAGCTCACGATCCCACTGAGGGAGAGGTGAGATCAGAGGTGCTTGATGGCCTTTTTCTGAATTTCTTCTCTGTTATTAACCTATCAAATCAATCTGAACATGAAAAACTACTTTAACCGTCAAAAGCAACCTAAGTAACAAAACAAGATTTTAATTTAAATAGCAGATTTTATTCCAAGAACGCAACAAAAACACATAAAGGTAAACTTCTTTTTTTCTTTTCTCTTTTTTTCCCAACCCATTAACCGCTTCATAGAGTTTTCAATCAATGAGCCAATCTGAGGCGCCTCTGAGGAGGATTTCACCTTATATTTTTATTTTCTTCTCATTTTCATTTTTTTTTTCTACCCTACCTTACTTGAAAAACAAAATCGTTCTCAAGTATAAGAATACTTCCAATGGAGCCATGTGCATATCGAGATTAGAGACAAAATGATGTGGAGGCTTGAAATGCATGCTTTGACAGCTATCTGGACTTCAGAGACCAAATGTTTTGACTTTGAAGGGATCAAGCATAGCTAAGGAAGAGAGTACTGCTGCAACTTAGTGACCGTTTGGAACCATATCTCAATATAGCTCTAATATCCTTGGTCCTTTTGCTGATCTAGATCATTCTTCATGTCACCTTCTATCATGACCTTCTCATATTCCTCTTTTTGCTGATCTTTCTCTTGAATACATGGAATATTTGATTGTAACCATGAGGGAACTCTCTTGATCTCTGATTCTGATGTCTTTTCTTCATCTAGCGCAGCCCATGGTTCTTTGCTATCCTCTTTTGAATATTCTTTTGCTGGATGAGGTCCTTCAATGCTTTCAAGATAATCTCTTTTTTTGAATACTCTTCCTGAGCTATGGTGAAGATCATTGAGCTCAAGAGGAGTCATTTGGACAGGTTGTGCCCCAGCTTTGCAATTGGATTGAGCTACTCCATTGTATGGTTTTGGAAATGGTGGTACGGGTAGCTAAGTGGAGGTGGATCTTTGAGATGGATGTGGATGGGGTTGTGGTTGGGTAGGTGGTGGAGGCAAATGAGCATGAGGAGAGTTGTACTGGGGCCTCCACCCCTGATGAGGTGCATTCCACTGAGGCTGTGGCTGAGCATAAGAGTGAAACGAATGAGCAGTTGGTTGGGCATAATATGGACCTGTGAAGGAACAAGGAGGAGGTGTGAACCAGGAAGGATGAGCAGGGGGACCCCAAGAAGGCATGAAAGTGGTTTGATAGGGGTCGTAATACGTCTTGGATGTCCCTTGCAGTTCCTGCTGGTAAGGTATGGGTCCATGTGACCTCCTTTGGTTCATGAAATAGAGTGGTTCAGTGACTTCTTTGGCCCTTTGATATGCATCTTTGATTCTAGGCAAGGAAGGGCACTAATATGTAGGATGGTATTCTTCACAGACAAAACACACTTCTATGGAGTACAATGGACATTCGTTCCTAGGATGCTTTCTAGTGCACCTGGGACAAAAGATGACCAAAGCACTCTTGGCTTCCTCTTGCTTCTTTTGGATCTGTAAGGTATCCAGTTGCATGGCAAGAAATTGCCTCATATCGCTCTTGAAATCTTCCATCAGATTCTTGCATTCACCTCTAAGGATTGAGTCGGAAGAAAAAGTACTGCTCCCAACATTTCTGCTTGTAGCCATTTGCTCCAAAGGAATGTTTTCTTCTTCTTCCCTTGAGTTTCTTCAAATATGTCTTGATGTCCACCTAAGGGTTCTTTAATCACAACCATCAAAGAAGAGAGAAGGTTGGCTGTGTGAAACAGTGGGGGTGTTGTGCAATCATTTTTCTAACTTATCTCTACTCCTACAAGGCATGAAAGGAAATCTTTTTGGTTGAGTTTTGCTTTTTTTCTGCTTGTACATGCAAAACTAAAATAGATTGAACTACAATTAACTATCTTGCTGAAATGAAAATGCAGAATTGAAAGGAAAGTAGGAAAGGACTAATCTATTCTGATGAAATGAAATTGCAGGAATGAAATGCTAAGCTATGCTTGCGGAATTGAAATTCTAATCTACACTTGCAGAATTGAAATGCTAATCTGCGCTTGTAGAATTGAAATTGCATAATTGAAATGCTAATCTATGAAAGCAAGAAATGTCTACTCTACTTTTGCGGAAATGAAATTGTAGAATGGAAATGAAATAAACTACTTAGCAGAAGGTTGTAGTAGAAAATAGAAGAAAAGCGACAATCACCAATACTTTGACGCTTCCCCGGCATCGGCACCAAAAAGAGTGGTGGGCCCCAATATTGCAGCAATAATGCTACAACTCCTGTGACTCCCTTCTTTAATTTTATCAACTCGGTAGTTTGTAACAAACTTGGAAGCGACGGTGCTGTATGCACAAGTACTAGCTCTTGTCGCAGCTGTCGCTTGGTTAGCTGGCACAAGTTCGCTAGGAGCTTAAGCCAACTTCTATGAGATCTTAGAAGAAGCTTTTTAACTGATGGATGAAAGCTAACTCAAAGGAGGCTATTCTACTTGCAGAAAGAAGCGAAAAGCGGAAAGGAAATGCAAACCCTAGGAAACCCTAATTTTACCAACTAGCCTTACTGATGTAAGAAAAATGATGAGAGCTACAGAAATGAATGCCATTGACTCTTAAAAAGGTAAAATGCATGTGACTAAGCTACCTCTGAAGTGAAATCTGAAAAGAAACATCTTTGTATTTTAGATTAAGTTGTCAGATTTACCATGCATGTGCTTTCACTGTTTTTGACTGTGCAGAGGTGGATTGGCGAGAGGAAATGCTTGCAGAAGGTTGGGAAGGTTCAAAGAGGGCCTAAGGGGTCCCTAGAACCCTTCCTAAGAGTTTCACATAGTTTGGCTTTCAAGAAACCGCTTTCGTGAGCTTCTACAGGAAGTCTGCAGGGGTTCTACAGGATGTTCCGAAAAGTGGATTTTGGAGGGTTGATGGAGGAAAAATGGTGGGACAGTGGAAATGGAGGTTGGATAATGATGTTAAGGGGTTTAGGACCTGGTGGACGAGGCTAAGGAGCGATTGGATTTGTTCGAGGATGGAGGAAGCGATGATGCACAAGAATGTAGAAATTAGGGCAAGGTGGGAAAAGTATGGTTGAAGGGTAGGAATCATGGACTAAGGGTTGCAGTAGATTATTTAATGGATGAAAGGTAGATAGAGAGGTAATACAGGTGCTCTGCAATTCGTTTTTCAAACTGGACAATCAAACACTTGGAAAATCAAAGACCTAGTTACGTTAGTCTATTCTAACCTAGATAACAGCAAGGAAATGGAACATAAGTTTATTTGCAATGAGATCAGATGAAATAACTATGAAACTAAGTAATCATAACCCTAAGCATGCAATCAAAACTGATATCAAGTTCAACAACTAAAAATCTAACACTACTAATTGCATGGGTAAGTAAAGACAATGTTTTTGTTGGCAGCAATGTCACCTTTGTCCCAGCTCACGATCCCACTGAGGGAGAGGTGAGACCAGAGGTGCTCGATGGCCTTTTTCTGAAGTTCATCTCTGTTATTAACCTATCAAATCAATATGAACATGAAAAACTACTTTAACCGTCAAAAGCAACCTAAGTAACAAAACAAGATTTTAATTTAAATAGCAGATTTTATTCCAAGAACGCAACAAAAACACATAAAGGTAAACCAAGGAGGTACTGGGCACTTGAGATGGGCCCAACCCGAAGAGCTACAACCTCCTAAGAGAGATTAGAGCTGGTGCAAAGCTGGATTCATTTTTATTGATCAAAAGAATAGTTACATTCCAAAAACTGTCCACAAAGAAAACTTGAAAATGTGCTGAAATGCAGAGCTAAACTACTGCCTAAAGAAAGACTAAAATCGAACTACAAACTAGCTAACTTCTGCCTACAAAGTGACTAACTACTGGCTAACCCAAATGAGGCCCTCAGCCCTCTTATTTATACAAATTGAGGACCCCAACAGTCCTCCTAAACTTTAGGGACTCGTCTGCCCAAAACTTGCAGTTAACAACAGTCCTACTTGACTTGCTTGGCTGCCCTTGTGATAATCGATTTGGTGGCCCTTGAACTCCGAGATGATGGTGGAGAATTTGATGTAAGGGCCCATAAATGAAGGGGAAACCTTCCTAAAAATCCTCTCCCTTGTTCTTCCACGAATTTGGTTGCCAAGTGCTCATTAAAACCTTTGATTTTGTCTCACAATTGACCAAAACACTGCACAAAGTAGCCATTAGACTCGTTGGCATAATGACTAACCCAATTCACTCTATTACCATAAATTTAATAAAAAACATGTAATAAACTAATGAGAATTGTGGATTAAGTCGAATTAGGAGGTTGAATGAGCCCATATAATTATCCATTTTTGGGGCTCATCACAAACCTCAAGAGTATTTTCTCAATATACTTCTATTGTGATAGCCACAACTTACCATTGCTCCTATCTCTGAACATCTCCATGCCCAAAATCTGTCTTGCTGCTCCTAGATCTTTCATATCAAATGTCCTTGCAATCTGAGCCTTTAACCTGTTGATCTCTATTATGCTTTTGCTTGCTAAAAGCAT
>APFE031392032.1:153966-203880 GCA_000404065.3 Pinus taeda
TCCAAAAATTGTCCACAAGGAAAACTTGAAAATGTGTTGAAATGCAGAGCTAAACTACTGCCTAAAAAATGACTAAAATCGAACTACAAACTAGCTAACTTCTGCCAACAAAATGACTAACTACTAGCTAACCAAAATGAGGCCCTAAGCTCTCTTATTTATACAAATTGAGGACCCCAACAGTCCTCCTAAACTTTAGGGACTCAGCTACCCAAAACTTGCAGTTAACAGTAGTCCTACTTGACTTGCTTGGTTTCCCTTGTGATAATTGATTTGGTGGCCCTTGAACTCCGAGTTGATGGTGGAGAATTCAAGGTAAGGGCCCATAAATGAAGGGGACACCTTCCTAAAAATCCTCTCCCTTGTTCTTCCACGAATTTGGCTGCCAAGTGCTCATTAAAACCTTTGATTCTATCTCAAAATTGACCAAAACACTGCACAAAGTACCCATTATACTTGTTGGGATAATGACTAACCCAATTCACTCTATTAGCATAAATATAATAAAAAACATGCAATAAACTAATGAGAATGGTGGATTAAGTCGAATTAGGAGGCTAAATGAGCCCATATAATTATCCATTTTTGGGGCTCATCAGCAGGACTGGCGGATGTCGATGGAGATGGATGAGGATGGAGCGACAGAGAGAGATACAGTGCAGGATTTCCAGGACAACGGGAGGCTAGCAGGCTGCAATAGTGCCAGAGGCACGAGAGTGTTGCACCAGTGAAGGATGGCGCATAGAGGTGTGCAACAGATGCAGGGAGTTGCAATAACACAGAGGTCAGAGAGGGAGCACTTGTCAGCGACAGAGGGAGCTTCAACATCGGGATTGTCTCTAGCTTGACATAGATGTCAGAGTTAGGATATTAGTTACTTCTATGTAGCCAAATTGCAGTGCAACAATTAGCTGTGGCGGTGCTATGGGAAACACAATGCAACATGATGAGAGGGGATGTAGTGCAGACGCAGCGGTGGCAGTGGCAGGGCGATACGAAAACAACACGGATGCAGAGGGATCTATCGTAAAGATGTAGTAGTGGCAGTGGAAAAGCTAAGGGTGGAAGTATGAGATGCGATAGTACAGATGATGGGCATCAGGCCTAGCATCAGGGATCGATGCCAGATGATCAGAGTAATAACCAGTAAGGAGTATTACTAAAACACAGTCCTCACTAAGAAGGAGTGTTGATTTGGGGTAGCATCAAATGTTCTCTAGCCACGAAATTTGGTGGAGAGGCTAAAAAACATGAGATCTCCAATACCCAGAAAGGGTTTGTGCAGATTCTAAATAGTTTGGGAGATATTAAAATAATCAATATTTTTAATGGAGTCTCGAAGTCTAAACTTAGGGAAATTAAAATATTAATGTGAATTAATATAAAATTGTGTTAGAATGGTCCAAAAGTCATGGATCAAGCCAGATTTAATCTTAGCTATTGATTAGGAACTTAATCTCGGCCATTGATCTGTCAACAAGAAAAGTATAATAGGAGGCTTAAGGGTTACTTGGAGATCACACCAAGAGATCAAGATTTTGACATTCTGGGGTTGGGTTTGCTGAGAAAGTTGAGAGAGTGATCTGTAGTTGCAGCTGAGGGGAAGTGAATACAGAAGCAGAGAGGCAGAGATAGTGTTGGGAGGATCAGTGCAGCAGCCAGGAAAGCTGACGCAGATGGAACTACTAGAACAACCAAGAAAGCTGACGCAGAGGGCAGAAGTCAGAATTGACGGGAATGGCCAGAACTACTGAGAACTACTGGGAACTACCATAAAAGCTGACATAGAGGGTAGAAGAGGCCGACACAGTCCCTAGAGGCTGATGCTAGGATTTTTGTGGGGCAGATTGGAGCTGAAGAGTTTCCAGAGTGTTTATCCAGGGTTTTAGCCGGAGCATTTGTCTCCGAAGGAGAGGTACTACTGCCGAGATTTTTTTCTGTTGGGTGAGCTGGATTTGGCACCCAAATTATATTTTGAAACTGATTAATAAATCAAACCCTCAAATAGCTGCACCGGTTTTCCCGCATTGGGTTTTTCCGGGGACATTAATGCAAAAATAATGGTGTCATTTGTGTGCGTGTTTCTGTTTCCTTCAGTTGATGATCTGTAATGTGTTGAGCATGTACTTGTGTTTATTTTCGGTATTTACATGGTAAATAACTTGTTAATTAATCAGAACAAGTAGGAAGGAATAAATCAAAAATTACATGGAGGGTTTCTAACTGTTAGACTTAGAAACTTCAACACACAGTGATGAAAATCATTGGTTTCTAGATAGTGGGTGCTCGAGGAATATGACAAGTGACAAAAGGAAGTTTGTCTCATTGAACAGAAAGGAAGGAAATGTATCCTTTGGAAGTGGATCTCCCAAAATTGCTGGAAAATGAACTGTTACCCTTATTAATGGAAAAGGAAAGGCTCAAAATTCTTTGCTGGTAGACGGGCTCAAACCCAATCTCTTGAGTGTTAGCCAAATCTGTGATCAAGGAAATAATGTTGTCTTTAGCACTAAATATTGTGAAATAAGGAACTCTTCCTCAGGAGAACTTGAGGGAAAGGAGTTAGAACATTAGATAACAACTACATTTTGAACAAAATTCAAGAAGATAAATGTTACCTAAGTCAAACAGATGAAAGTTGGATGTAGCACAAGCGATTGGGATATACAAGTTTCAATAACATGATCAATATCTGCAAGATTAATGCAGTGTGATACATCTCAAATTTATTTAAGCCAAATCAAGGTGTATGTGGTTCATGTCAACATGGAAAGAAAATTAGAACCAACCACAAGACTAAGCAGTTCTCTACATCAAAACCTTTGGAGATCATTCATGTTGATTTATGTGGACCAACTAGAATTCCAACGCTCCAAGGAGAAAGGTACTTTGCTTATTTGTTGATTATTATACTAGAATGATGTGGGTATATTTCATAAAATGTAAATCTGAAGCATTTGAATGTTTTAAGAATCTTAAAGCTCTTGTAGAAAATGAAAAGGATTATAAGATTAAATGTCTTAGAACGGTTAGAGGGGGAGAATTCACATCAAAAGAATTTGATGAATTCTGTAAAGTACATGGAATCGAAAGAGAACTCTCTGCTTGATTCGAATTGGATCCATTAAAGATTGACAAAGAACCATGACTGTATCAGGTCGGGACGAATCTCTAAAAATTCCAAAAACAACGATGAAAAACACCCTAAACCAGTGGCAATGGCAGCTAGCATGGAACGACGAGGACCTCGGTCAAAGCTCGCTGACTGAGGCCCATGGAGAATGCACAAGAGGTCAAAGTAGCCCCTGGGAGCCCTGGATCGGGAAAAGGAGGTGATTTTTCATCTTTGGGTGAACAAGGCCAAAATGGAGGAGCCTTAAGCACTCAGTCGCGTTGGGAGCTAGAGAACCACAGGCGGAGAAACGAAAAGCGCTAATGTACGAAGGCGGGACCCACACTCTGGAAAACCAACGGTATTGATCGGGGCACTCTCAAATGGTAAATGGTTTTGGAGGAAGCAAAGCGATCCCACTCAATGATCGACACGTGGTGGCGGAGGTGAGAGAAAACCGCCGTTGATCGCGCGTTATTGGTCGAGCAACAACCGCGCGAGACATGCATATGACATTGGATCTAGACGAGCCCAGATCAGACGGCTGAGATTGCGCTCGATGGAGGAAGCGAAATCGACAGGGAATTAAGCCACGTTCTAAAGGGATTTGGAATCTGTTTGACTGCCACGGTGGAGGAGGAACACATCCACGACGTAACTGAAGAAACGAACTGACGAGTAGGCTGGCGCTGTTCAGATGAGGACACGTGGCCACTCCCTGAGCATTCATGCTGATGCCGAACATTGAACTCCAAGCGCAGCTGCCGAAGGCGAATCGACAGAAGCGGAAGAGGAACTGAACATGCATGGGAAACGAATGGCTAAAAGCCATGAATAGAGATAGAATACATAGTCAGGTCAGAGTGAGGTCCGTGAGATGAAGGAAAAAGACCAGAATCCTGAGAGGAGGACGAAATACACAGAGAAGAAGAAAATAAAGCAAGAGAAAATAGGACGAGACAGAGGGCCGAGCTGACACAACGACAACATCGAGCACCAACGAGCTTGAGAGATTCGAGCCACCCCATAGAGGGATCTGTTTGGGCTGAGCACCACGTTGGGCTTTTACCACTCTAGACCAGAAGGTCACAGAGCTGGTGGGAAGAAGAGACTGTGTACTCCAGTGGCTTGCGGAATCGACTTGCCAAGCAAAACCTACATCAGGAGAACTCACATTGAGTCCCTGTATTGTAATTCTCTGTTTAAAGACACAATAAAACAAGGCCACCACTGAAAGCTGGACCGGAGACGTAGCCCTGGAGAATAGGGTGAACTCCTTATTAAAATTGCTTCTGTCTTTGTGGTTGCCTGCTGTATTTCTATGTTGTCTTTCTATTTAAAATGTTTGTGTATTGGCAATCTGATCGATTCGTTGCTTAAATAACACATAACACACACCAGCACATGAGTCTATAATACCTTTTGTTTAATAAAGCTTCAACTGATGTCATTCATAGGGTGAATATAAGATCAAGTGGTATTAGAGCTTTGGGCTGTAAGGTTAGACAAACTTGTGTTGGTTTAGTTGTGAATGCTCACTAGATCAAAGCTCAAATTAGGAGAATGAGAGTTGGTGGAAACTAACCCTGAAATTGGGAGAGTCTATTCTCGAAAGACAATGTCAGAGGAAGGTTCTACAGGGCCAGACCCTCAATTCATAAAAAGTTTCCTAGCTATAAAGTCTATGGTAGAAGAAATGTATAGGGACTTTACAAAGCATAAGGATTGAAGATTCATCAGGTTCTAAGCAAGATAAAGAAAAAGATGAGTCTCATTCCCATGACCACTCAAAAGGAAAAGGGAAAGAAGAAAGTTTTCCTACACCTCCTAATAGCCCTGTGCATAATAAGAAAGCATCTTTGATTAAACTAGATGTTAAATTTGATTTGTCTATATATGATGGAGAGCTAAATGCTGAAAAGTTGGACAATTGCATTAGACAAATTGATGTGTATTGCAGGGGACAGAACATAGACTCAGACAAGAGTAAGATTCAACTGTCAAGCTTACGCCTAGGAGGCACTGCCTTGGTTTGGTGGGAAGGCAGAACCCAAGCTGATATGAAGAAGCATGGTAAGACCATCTCTGTCTGGGGTGAATTTGTTGCTATAATCAAAAAGCAGTTCTATCCATTGGCCTACATGCAACAAGCCATGATGAGTTGGCAAACTCTTCGACAGTTGAAAGGGCAAAGTGTACAAGGGTATACTCAAGAGTTCAGAAAGAGAGCATTGATGTTGGGTATCTCATTAGACTCACCAGAAAATCTTTTGAAGTACATTGGTGGTCTACAAAGCTACATGAGGCATACCATCCTCATGTTTAATCCCACTAGTATAGATGAGGTATCTGTACAAGCTACTCATCTAGAAGCTAAAGGAAAGAATGGAAATCCAGAAGTTGGGGGACCATCCCAACCCACTATAAGCAAGAGCAAGGAGAAAAGAAAGTAGAAGTGAAAAGCAAGGAAGGCTAACACTACACAAAAAAGCAAAGCTTCATGCACTCACTATAAAAAGGATGGGCATGATGATGAGCATTGTTGGATTCTGCATCCAGAGCTGAGACCTAAGAAGTCCGAGGGCAAGAAGAAGAAGACTGCTACAACTATTCGGAAAGATTTGGGGTCAGAC
Organism: Pinus taeda; assembly: GCA_000404065.3. Taxonomy (NCBI): domain Eukaryota; kingdom Viridiplantae; phylum Streptophyta; class Pinopsida; order Pinales; family Pinaceae; genus Pinus; species Pinus taeda. The sequence goes on from APFE031392032.1 coordinate 159,712, forward strand.
TCGGGAGATGAAAAAATCATTGTAGCCACAGGTATAAAAGGTAAGAATTCTGAAGCATCTACTAGTAATTCTGCTCAATCTGTTATTGAAAGAACATGAGAGAAAAATACATGAGCTTTTCCATATTTGAGTTGTTTCCAAAAATCAAAAGATTGATACTTTGTTTGCTAGTGGCTCACAAGTAAATCTAATTTCTGAAGCAATTGTAAAGAAATTGGGATTAACAACTACACCTCATAAGAAACCATACCCATTAGGATGGTTGAATGATAAAGCACAACTACAAGTGACTAGACAGTGCAAACTCAAGTTTTTTTTTTCGGTCAGCATTTGTAGATGAGGTTGATTTAGATGTAATTCCTTTGCATATATGTGGAATTGTTTTAGGAAGTCCTTACTTGTATGATAGAAAGACTATTTTCTATAGAGTTGAGAACAAGTATCTACTTGTTAAAGGTGGAATCGAATACTTTGTACGAGCTCACAGGCTCAAGAATAATTATACTCTCATAAACTCAGGACAGATGAAAAGAATGATAAATTCATGCAAACAATTCTTAATAATGGCTGTAAAGGAAAAGAAATCTGATAAAACCAATATATTTGAGGGCTGTAATGCTGATCAGCAAGCTGATATAGAAAAGATTGTTTCAGAATATGATGTCTTGTTCCAATAACCTAAAGGTCTGCCACCCAAAAAGGAAATAGTACATGATATTATTTTGCAACAAGATGTTTCATTTCCTAACATTGGGATGTACAAGTTGTCTACTTTAGAGAATGCTGAAATCAAGAAGCAGGTGCAGGAGTTGCTCGAGAAAGGGTTCATCAGGCCTAGAACATCACCATGTGGGTCACCAATCGTTTTGGTGAGAAAGAAAGATGGCTCGTGGAGAATGTGCATTGACTACTGAGCACCGAATAATATAATAATAAAAAATCGTTATCCCCTTCCTTGCATAGATGATCTTTTAGAAATTGAAGGAAGTTGTTTATTTCACCACGCTAGATTTGCACAGTGGATACCATCAGGTCAGAGGTGCAGAGAAAGATGCATGGAAGACTGCTTTCAAAACAAAGTAGGGATTGTATGAATGGTTGGTTATGCCTTTTGGCTTGACCAATGCCCCTGCTACTTTCATGAGATTAATGAATGATGTACTCACACCTTTTCTTGATGATTTTGTTATTGTGTATATGGATGACATTTTGATTTTTAGTAAAACGTGGGAAGAACATTTAAGGCATGTTAAGCAGACATTAGAAGTTTTGAAAAGAGAAAAACTTTATGTTAAACTCTCCAAATGTGAATTTGGCAAAACCTCTCTAAATTATTTGGGTCATATAGTGGGGGGAGGTGAATTGAAAATATATACCTCTAAAGTGGCAGTCATTGTAAACTGGCTAAACCCAAGTCTGCTACAGAAGTGAGAAGCTTCTTAGGAGAAACACAATATTGGAGGAAGTTCATTTCTAACTTTTCCTCAATTGCAGCTCCCTTACATGCCTTGACAGGATTGAACAAGGTGTTTCAGTGGGGAGGCAAACAACAGAAAGCCTTCGACACCTTGAAAGAAAAGATTAGTACAACACCGGTACTAGCACTACCAGATCTACAAAGACCATTTGAGATCCAAACTGATGCCAGTGACTATGCCATGGGAGCAGTGTTGACACAACACAGTAAACCCATATGTTATCATTCTGAGACATTTAATCCTGCAGTAGTTAACTATCCTACATATGATAAAGAATTGTATGCATTAGTTCAGAGTGTGAAAAAGTGGAAACATTACTTAATGGGCAAAGAGACAGTAATACATACTGATCATCAGCCATTTCAATACCTACACTCCCAAAGTAAGTTGCAGCGATCAAGACATTACAGATGGATGGGTTTTCTACAATAGTTTCATTTAGTCATCAGATATAAAAAGGGCATACATGACAAGGTTGCAGACATGTTATCTAGACCCATTATAAATGCATCTACCATACTTAAGCATAACTCTGTGCTACATGAAAGCTACATAGAACAATATGCTCAGGATATGGACTTTAAAGATGTATATGCAACTTTGAGTCAAGGAAAAAGAATAGAAGAATTGGACTATCACATGAAGGACCGACTCTTATATCATTGTGGGAACCTCTGCTTTCCACAAACTGAGAGAGTAAAGATAATTAGGGAAGCACACACTTCTCTTATATCAGGTCACTTTGGGGTAAGTAAAACTGTTGCACAGCTGCAAAGGTTCTACTATTGGCCGAGAATGAGTGAGACAATTTCTAGATATGTAAAGGGATGTGCTATGTGTGCGAAAAGCAAGCCCATCAATAGAAAACTAGGCTTGTACACTCATTGCTAGTTCCTTCTTACCCTCAGGAACGCATTTCCATGGATTTTGTTGGAGGACTGCCTAAATCTAGGAAAGGTCATGATTATCTATATGTTGTTGTGGATAGGTTCAACAAAATGTGTATTTTGATACCCTGTAGTAAAAAGATTACAGCTGAACAAACTGCAAAATTGTTCTTTGAACATGTATGGGTTCATTTTGGATTACCCACTTCTATTGTATATGATCGAGACACCTGATTTGTGGGGAAGTTTTGGTCAAGTCTGTGGGAACTAATGGACACCAAATTAAAGAAAAGCACAACTTTTCATCCACAAATAGATGGCCAGAGAGAAGTAGTTAACATGACGGTGATCCAGTTACTGAAAGGATATTGCAGCAAACATCCTAAGCTTTGGGATGAACACTTGTGTTATGTGTAGCATGCTTACAATAGAGCCAAACACTCTTCTACACAAATATCTCCTTTTGAGACCTGTTTTGGTTTCATATCAAGGTCTCCTTTGGATTTTGTCTTCGGTAAAGATACCATGGTTGATAGACATATTGATGTGGACAAGGTAACTAGGTTCATTGAACAGGTCCAAGAGATTCACCTGGCAGTACAGGAATAGCTAGAAAAGAGCCAGGCCAAGTACAAGGCTAGGCACGATAAGCATCGGATGGAGCATAGTTTTCAAGTTGGAGACCAAGTCTGGCTGTATATCAGCAAGGATAGGATGCAAGGTGAAAGTAAAAAGCTAAAACCTATTAGCTATGGACCCTTCAGGATACTTGAGAAGATTGGTGAAAATAATTTTCGCCTTGATCTACCAGCTTACATGCACATCTACTCAGTCATGAACGTAGATTGCTTGAGGTTGTTTGAACCTTCAATGATTGAGGACCCTGAAGAGCAGAGTCAATTAACTTCTGTTGATGACCTGCTACCTGAGTATCTTAATGAATTACGAGAAGACACAGTGTTAGACAGGAAGGTAAGGATGACGTGCAATAGACAATTGGAATACCTCAAGATTGGGCTTAAAGGTTCGAAGCCGAGCAGTGCGAAGTGGATTGAGATTGGGCAAGTGAGACAACAGTTTCCTCACTTAGTCGATGCTTGAAGAAAACCAACTTTTGGTGGTCCAAAAGCTCTTTTAATGAGAAGGTTGTGATCCAAATTGGATCCATTAAAGACTGGCAAAGAACCATGACTATATCAGGTCGGGACAAATCTATAAAAATTCCAAAAACAACGATCAAAAACACCCCGAACCAATGGCAATGGCAGCCAGCGTGGAACAACGAGGACCTCAGTCAAAGTGCACTGACCGAGGCCCATGGAGACTGCGCAGGAGGTCAAAGCAGCCCTTGGGAGCCTCAAATCAGGAAAAGGAGGTGATTTTTGATTAATCGCGCATTGCTGGGCAAACAGGGCCGAAATGGAGGAGCCTTAAGCACTCGGTTGCGTTGGGAGCTGGAGAACCGCGGGTAAAGAAATGAAAAGCGCTAACGTACGAAGGTGGGACCTGCGCTCTGGAAAACTGGCGGTATTGATCGAGGCGCCCTCAAATGGTAAATGGTTTTGGAGGAAGCTAAGCAATCCCACTTAACGATCGACGCGTGGCGGAGGTGAGAGAAAATTGCCGTTGATTTCACGTTATCGGTTGAGCAAGTCAACCGCGAGGGATGTGCGTATGACATTGGATCTGGAGGAGCCCAGATTGGACGGCTGAGATTGCGCCCGATGGAGGAAGCGGAATCGACAAGGAATTAAGCCGCGTTCTAAAGGGATTTGGAATTCGTTTGACTGCCACGGTGGAGGAAGAACGCATCCATGAAGTAACTGAAGAAACGAACTGACGAGCAGGCTGGCGCTGTGTTAGAGCCTAGATTTACCTCAGGCTGAAAAGGCAAGCTTCTAGGTCCACATCAAACCACGCTCAGCCTCGTAGCTAGCCCTATGAGGACAGGGGAGGGCTCTCTCTGGGTCAATCTTAGCAAAAGATAATTAGATGGGCTTGAGATGACTGATTTAAAAACTAATATTAGGCTAGGTATGAAGTGCAAGGATTTAATTTGAGTTTTTGGGGGTTTTTGTTGGAAAAAGGGAAAGGCAAATTTGGGTTCGGGGATGAGGCCAAATTTTTGCAGAGTTCCGGTTGGGGCAAGGTAGGCAGTAGTTTTGATGCTTTAGATTAAATGAATGGATAGAAAAGAGTGCTGAGGAGATGAAGAGGGCAAGAGGCTGCAAGAATCCTCTCCAAACAGATGAAAACATGTAAAACTAAACAAATTTTAGGGCAGAGCACAACAAGCCAATGAATTCTACCTTTGTCACTCAAATTTGTTTAATTTCAGAAGAAGAGAGAAGGGAAATGGCATACATGAAACATAAATTAACTTACAATTGCATGAAGAAAAACACCATCAAAACACAGAGCCATAAGGATCCCAACAAGTGCTGCAAAACCCTGGTCTTTCCTTTGCCAAAAATGCTGAAAATGAATGTACAATGAAGTGCCAAGCAATCCCAAGTGTCCAACCCTGAAAATGACTGAGAAATTACATGATATAGAAAAGCCTAACTCCTTCCCATGCCTCTAGGGGTCGAGCTCATCATTCTAGGAGCTGTTTCAACCATATCTAAACAAGGAACTGAAAAATAGGCAATGAAACAACTTGCCTCTATATGATAGGAAACTGATTCATTTACTCATATTTCACCTTTTGGTGAATGAATCTACTAAGACAAGTAAAAATGTGCCAAAATTACATCAAGTTAGATCAAGAGTAACATCAAAAAGTGAAACTAGTCAAAACTGGCCGAAATTCTGAGCTGAAGAGTGAAAAACAGGCCAAAATTCTCCATGCACCACGCCCAAAATCTATATGCGTAGCACAACTTTGGATCTGATTTTGAGGCCCTTCCCGAAGTCCAAATTGAGCTCATGATAGCTCGTTGGAAAGCCTTGCCTGTCAACTTTTCAACACAAGTGGAAGTTTTGGATTTGGATGTCATTTTCTCCTCCACAACTTCAATATCCCAAGACTGCTTCTTGTGGGTGCAAAAGGTGGCAGAGAGGCCATTTTTAGGGTGTTTTTGACCCTTTAGGCAACCCAGAACTTGATGAAATCCTTAGGTAATCCATGAGAATGCATAAATTTTAAAGAAAAATCTAAAAATGTAAAATTTTCCTCCTGCAAAGCTGCAAATTATAAGCGCGCACCAAGTGGTGCTACGCGTTGGGCGGAAAAACCTGTTTTAGACCAAAATTTTCAAAATTGACAAAATTTTCTCCAAATTTGCTAAAATTTGGGCTGTAGGTCCCCAATCAAGTACCATGCTCAGCCAAAGAAGCTTTGGCTAAGATTCGGAGTCGATCATATGTTTTGCAATGTTTCAGTGTTCTCCTGGTGCATGCAATTCAGTGGCAGAGTCACTGTCTTGTTCATATGATGTGTCTGTGTCCGTCATGATGTTGTAATGTATATGACAAGTGTATGTTTGGTTGGTTGAAAATGAGAAATGAAGACTTGATGTTTATTACCTCCAATCGCCAAAATATAGCCAAGTAGGACAATAGTGTGATAAATAGGGACAATGGGTATAGAACTGCGGGAAATAGTACAGTGGTAGGAATGTGATCCAGTCAAGTGAAATTCACAATGTGAGGACAATCACTTGACTGTGTTTTAGAAATGTGAGATTTGGGGACTTTTTGCAAATGACATGGGAGAATGATAGTGATGGGGAATTGCAGGGTTTAGGGATAGGGATAAATGGAACAAGTGATAAATGGGATTACAAGGGAATAGGAGATTGAAGGTGATAAGATTACAGTAATGGGAAAGGACCAAAGGTAGGGAATGGAGTTGGATTATTTGGCACCAAAGTTGTTTTGTAAAACACCAATTTAAAACCCTAAGTTTGACAAAATGATAGGGTTCACGTTTTCACCATTCAAACTCTTTATAACCAATCTTGAATCCGCACCAAACAAAAACTGATTGCAATTCAAAATCATCACAAACTCACTTGGAACAAAGGAGGTGAAATCATTTGCAATTTTATGGAGAAATGGTGAAAATTTCACTTATCATACCTGTGCGTTGTGCATGCCATGTGTGCTGCGCCAGTGTATTTTTACATTGCGGAAAACTGCCCAATGCGCCGCGCACACCATGTGCGCTGCGCCACTCAGCCAACGCAGCACGCAGCTGATTTCAACACACAATTCAGCTTAAAAAAATGCTTTCACTCCTCCACAACTTGTCTTTGTTTCTCTGATGTGTTTGGCATGTGAATGGATTATTTAAACACCAGAAATGCTTTATATATCATGGACCTGATTTTTGATGTGAAAAACCCACTTTTGTAGTTTTGAAACCTTTGACACTTCAATTTGAAACTCTGTTTTGCTTGATTTGTGATTTTTGACTTGAATGACGAAACTTTTCCAATTTGTTTTGCAGGGATGTTTGGCATTGGAACTCAGCAAAGGATGACCAGGGCTGCGCCTGAAACATTTCATGTTTGAAAACTTTAAAAATTACATATTCATTACAAAAAACAAATTTGACGATTTCTTCTTCAAAACAGAGTTTTGAAGAAGAATCATTCTTGAGCATTACTGATGATGAAAATTATGAAATGAAAACTTATTGGAGACATCCTCATGGCCTACTGGCATTATTTGACATTCTGAAGACCAAACCCTAGACTTAATGACTGAAATTACTCTTGTTTGACCAAGAGACCATCCATGACTATAAAGGACTGAAATCAATTTTGATGAATTTTGACCAAACCAGTAGGTACAAACATGAGGGAAATGAGTGAAGAAACCCTTCCGTCAGAGAATCTATGCTTCCTAGTGGAATGCAACTGACTGGACTAGATGAGACACCTAAAATGAAATGTAACAAAGAATTTTTGATCTTTGACGGAGGGATGAGCAGACCAACTCTAACATTGGCTCCAGTGGGGATGGTAGCTCCTTGGAGGTGCCAAGAACTACAGATATTTGGGTGAGCAGACAGTGCCTTCGTCCATTGGGCTATGGAGTCGATGACTTGACAAAACCACACAAGATTTTTTAACTCATTTATTGATTGAAAATTTGACTCAAAACTAAAATTCAAAACCATAATAAAACCAAACATGACTAAAACATAACTAACAAACCTACTCTAAGTGTTATTTTCACCACTCGATCAAGTGAAATGGAACAGTTAATGAAACCATGTAAGCATCATGGCTGCTATTTGAATTCTTCACAAGTGCTCACTTAGGAACAACAAGAGAAAACTACTGAATGACAACTCCCATGGAAGGTCAGAATCAATTTGACTGCTGATAAACTTGCAAAGCATGAATTGACTGGATGATTTTAAGAATACTGCGAAAGGATCTTCATAAACATCGCTATTGATTTCCATTAACACATTACTGCTCTGGTCCAAGTAATCTTCATAGCTGGATATTAAACTTTTCCTCACATCTGCACTGTCTTTCTGTGATGATTGCAGCAAGCTGTCAAAAGGATCCTGAAATTCGTGAATAACCAAACTCTGTTGTTGATTCCAAACATAACAAAAATATCCTTTATCAATCTCCTCATATGACTGCAAACTTTGATCTGAGCTTTGTAATGAAAAATCTGTTAAACAAGACAATGAAGGTGACCTTTGAATCATATTATTATCAACATTCTCTTCTGTCACATGGTTAGCTAATGGAGAAGAACTTTTATAGCAAACATTATCCAACACACGAGCAATAGGATCATCAAAAACTTGAGAAGACTGTTGCGATGTATCCATTAAAACTGTATGACATCCTACTGGCTATTCATATTTTTCTTTAGATATATTACGAAAATTCTGCTTAATAAACTGAAATGCTTCGAAACAAAAGGGTACATAATCCTCTTGCATCATTAAATCATGTATTTCGGCTTCCATGCCTTCATCTATAATCTGATATTCAATTGCGTTTGGTGGCTGCAAATCTGGTGCTAGGGAGGGTTTTTTTTCCAAAATGATTTCATCAGTCGTTCCAGGGGAAGATTTCTCATTAACAACTTGCTCAAGAATTTCACTATCTGTCTCATTCTCCACATTAAAAATGAGAGATTGTTGATTTCCTACATGCTACTCATTTGAAGATTTACTATGCAATTTGCCTTTCAAAAATTTAAATGATTCAAAACAAAATGGTATGGAATCATCTTGTATCATTTGATCACATGTGCCAGCTTCCATGTCCTCATCTGCAACTTGACAATCAATGGCATTTTGGGACTACAAATCTCAATATGAGAAGTCTGGAACAAGGTTTTCATTGCCCTCAAGATGGTCCAAATCAAGACTTGCCGACAATTGATTTCTGATTGCATGAATCTTGTCTCTGATGAACTGAAACGAATCAAAACAAAAAGGCAAAGATCCTTCACTTACTTCAAAATTTGCTGCACTTTCCTCGTCATTGTCATAGCTGATATGCATCGACTAATCACTGTATTCGAGCTGCTGAAAATGAACTTCCTCCTCCCACAAACTAGCTACTTGTTTGTCTGTAGGATTAGCTTCTGTTTGGAGAACATAATCATCATCATCATACTGATCAAACTGAGGCAAATCATCAATATAAAAGACATCATCAAGCATACATGTCATATCAACAGATCTCTCTTCTCCAAGATGATTTATAAAACAATCATTACCAGATCTATGATAAATGGGATAAGAAATAAAATGTTTTGGATCAACAACTTGTTCTTCTTCAATCAGCGAGCCATGGACTTGAACATCATAATCATTCCTTGCGGTGATCTTTTGCATCATCTCTTCCACTGCACTTACCAAAACGTTAAGCTTTACATCTAGAGTTGTTGATTCCTTCGGATCTATGTTTTTCATCTCTTCTTCCTTCAACTTTGCCCTTCGGATCAGCAAATGAGCCTCTACATCTACTGCACTACTCTGCATCTCTTCAAGTGTTGCAAGATTCCTTTCTCTCAGCTGAAATTCCATTTCCAGATCAAAGGCACCTGGATAGTGCAAGAGAGCGGATCCAGGAGGAGGTCTTATATTAACAGGCATCGAATAATAAAATTGGTTAAATATGGCAGAAAACTGTTGTACTGTCTCCCCTGGTTGTCTTTTCAGCTGGTTATACTCTTCTATAATCACGAAAGGGTTTTTTCTTACCACCCACCTGTCGAGGAAAACTTTGACGAACTGCTGGAAATTTGAGATGCTCGCATCAGGCAGGGTTTTGAACCAAATCTTGACTTTGCCTTGCAAAGAAAGAGAAAAAAGCCTAATACTGACATCCTCTTCATCAATTTCAAAAAGGTCTAGAAAGGTCTCAACATTCTGCACATGTTGCTCAACATTGACATTGTTACATTCACCGTCAAATCTTGGTAAATATAGATAATAATTTATAGGGAAAGCATGGAGTCAGAAGGTAAAACAAGAGGTATATACCTCTCTAGGACTATAAAAGGTGTAGGAGTATATACAAGAGCTATGGGATCAATTTTGTTTTCTTTAGGCTCATCACTCTGAAGAGAGTCATCATAAGATGTGGGAAAAGTAAGGAGGCCAGGATCAAAGGGAAACTCAGTATTTACACTTTTTGAATAGGTCGAGTGAAGATTTTGATCACCTTTATCATACAACAAATCATGAAAAACTTTCAGGACAACTTCAAAAATAGCAAAGATGTAATTTGCAAGAAATCAAACTAAATCCTGAATACCATTCCACTTTGGATACCTAAACTTTGTGTAAGATCCTTTCATTTTCTCAGAGAAAGAGTTAGTCTTCCAGTGGAGTCTTTATAGGAGTCACCAGGTCAATGATTTTAGCCTTCTTATGTCTGATCGTTGTCCACCATCAACCATCAAATCTGAACTTGATACATGTACTGGGGTGATCGTTTTAGATCAAATGTTCAGTTTATAAACTAGACCGAAGATTGACTGAAGCAACTTTCATCTACTTTTGCTAATGCAAAGCAAAAGCGTTTCGAAGGCTACCTGGCTAACTTCAGGCTCCGTCTATAGTCTACAAAGCCAAACAATGAAAATAAACTTTCTTCCCCAGTATGGTCTCCACTATGTTAGAGCCTAGATTTACCTCAAGCTGAAAAGGCAAGCTTTTAGGTCCACATCAAACCACGCTCAGCCTCGTAGCTAGCCCTACGAGGACAGGAGAGGGCTCTCTCCAGGTCAATCTCAGCAAAAGATAATCAGATTGGCTTGAGATGACTGATTTAACAACTAATATTAGGCTAGGTATGAAGTGCAAGGATTTAATTTGAATTTTTGGGGGTTTTTGTTGGAAAAAGGGAAAGGCAAATTTGGGTTCGGGGATGAGGCCAAATTTTTGCAGAGTTCCGGTTGGGGCAAGGTAGGCAGTAGTTTTGATTCTTTAGATTAAATGAATGGATAGAAAAGACTGCTGAGGAGCTGAAGAGGGCAAGAGGCTGCAAGAATCCTCTCAAAACAGATGAAAACATGTAAAACTAAACAAATTTTAGGGTAGAGCACAACAAGCCAATGAATTCTACCTTTGTCACTCAAATTTGTTTAATTTCAGAAGCAGAGAGAAGGGAAATGGCATACATGAAACATCAATTAACTTACAGTTGCATGAAGAAAAACACCATCAAAACACAGAGCCACAAGGATCCCAACAAGTGTTGCAAAATCCTGGTCTTTCCTTTGCCAAAAATGCTGAAAATGAATGTACAATGAAGTGCCAAGCAATCCCAAGTGTCCAACCCTAAAAATGACTGAGAAATTACATGATATAGACAAGCCTAACTCCTTCCCATGCCTCTAGGGGTCGAGCTCATCATTCTAGGAGCTGTTTCAACCATATCTAAACAAGGAACTGAAAAATAGGCAATGAAACAACTTGCCTCTATATGTTAGGAAACTGATTCATTCACTCATATTTCACCTTTTGGTGAATGAATCTACTAAGACAAGTAAAAATGTGCCAAAATTACATCATGGTCATGAAATTAAATCAATTTAGATCAAGTAACATCAAAAAGTGAAACTAGTCAAAACTGGCCGAAATTCTGAGCTGAAGAGTGAAAAACAGGCCAAAATTCTCTATGCGCCGCGCCCAAAATCTCTATGCGTAGCACAACTTTGGAGCTGATTTTGAGGCCCTTCCTGAAGTCCAAATTCAGCTCATGATAGCTCGTTGGAAAGCCCTGCCTGTCTACTGTCCAACCCAAGTGGAATGTCTGGATTTGGATGTCATTTGCCCGTCCACAACTTCAATCTCCCAAGACTTCTTCCTGTGGGTGCAAAAGGTGGCAGAGAGGCCATTTTTAGGGTGTTTTTTTGGCAACTTAGAACTTGATGAAATCCTTAGGTAACCCATGAGCATGCATAAATTTTTATGAAAAATCCAAAAATGTAAAGTTTTCCTCCTGCAGAGCTGCCAATTATAAGCGCGCGCCAAGTGGCGCTATGCGTTGGGCAAAAAAACTTGTTTTGGACCAAAATTTTCAAAATTGACAAAAGTTTCTCCAAATGTGCTAAAATTTGGGCTGTAGGTCCCCAATCAAGTACCATGCTCATTCAAAGAAGCTTTGGCCAAGATTCAGAGTCGATCATGCGTTTTGCGATGTTTCAATGTTCTCCTGGTGCATGCAGTTCAGTGGTGGAATCACTGTCTTGTTCATATGATGCGTCTGTGTCCGTCATGATGTTGTAATGTATATGACAAGTGTATGTTTGGTTGGTTGAAAATTAGAAATGAAGACTTGATGTTTATTACCTCCAATCACCAAAATATAGCCAAGTAGGACAAGACTGTGATAAATAGGGACAGTGGGTATAGAACTGCGGGAAATAGTACAGTGGTAGGAATGTGATTCATTCAAGTGAAATTCACAATGTGAGGACAATCACTTGACTGTGTTTTAGAAATGTGAGGTTTGGGGACTTTTTTCAAATGAAATGGGAGAATTATAGTGATGGGGAATTGCAGGGTTTAGGGATAGGGATAAATGGAACAAGTGATAAATGGGATTACAAGGGAATAGGAGATTGAAGGTGATAAGATTACAGTAATGGGAAAGGGACCAAAGGTAGGGAATGGAATTGGATTATTTAGCACCAAATTTGTTTTGTAAAACACCAATTTAAAACCCTAAGTTTTACAAAATGATAGGGTTCACGTTTTCACCATTCAAACTCTTTATAACCAATCTTGAATCCACACCAAACACAAACTGATTGCAATTCAAAATCATCACAAAATCACTTGGAACAAAGGAGGCGAAATCATTTGCAATTTTATGGAGAAATGGTGAAAATTTCACTTATCAGCCCTGTGCGCTGCGCACACAGCCCAACACGCTGCGCATGCCATGTGCGCCATGCCAGTGTATTTTTACACTGCGGAAAACTGCCCAATGCGCCGCGCACGCCATGTGCGTCGCACCACTTAGCCAACGCGCCGCGCAGCTGATTTCAACACACAATTCAGCTTAAAACAATGCTTTCACTCCTCCACAACTTGTCTTTGGTTCTCTGATGTCTTTGGCATGTGAATGGATTATTTAAACACCAGAAATTCCTTATATATCACGGGCCTTGATTTTTGATGTGAAAAACCCACTTTTGTAGTTTTGAAACCTTTGACACTTCAATTTGAAACTTTGTTTTGCTTGATTTGTGATTTGTTGACTTGAATGATGAAACTTTTCCAATTTTTTTTGCAGGGATGTTTGGAATTGGAACTCAGCAAAGGATGACCAGGGTTGCGCCTGAAACATTTCATGTTTGAAAACTTTAAAAATTATATATTCATTACAAAAAACAAATTTGATGATTTCTTCTTCAAAAGAGTTTTGAAGAAGAATCATTCTCGAGCATTATTGATGTTGAAAATTCTGAAATGAAAACTTATTGGAGACATCCTCATGGCCTACTGGCATTATTTGACATTCTGAAGACCAAACCCTAGACTTAATGATTGAAATGACTCTTGTTTGACCAAGAGACCATCCATGATTGTAAAGGACTGAAATCAATTTTGATGAATTTTGACCAAATCAGCAGGTACAAACATGAGGGAAATGAGTGAAGAAACCCTTCCATTACATAATCTATGCTTCCTAGCGGAATTCAACTGACTGGACTAGATGAGACACCTAAAATGAAATGCAACAAATAATTTTTGATCTCTGATGGAGGGTTGAGTAGACCGACTCTAACACGTTGTTCAGATGAGGACACATGGCCACTCCCTGAGCGTTCATGCTGACGTCGAATAGGGAACTCCAAGTGCAGCTGCAGAAGGCGAATCGACAGAGGCGGAAGAGGAACCAAATAGGCATGCGGAATGAATGGCTAAAAGCCATGAATAGAGATAGAATACACAGTCAAGTTGGAGTGAGGTTCGAGAGACGAAGGAAAAAGACCAAAATCCCAAGAGGAGGACGGAATACACAGAGAAGAAGACAATAAAGCAAGAGAAAAATAGGACGAGACAGAGGTCCGAGCTGATGCAGCGGTAGCATCGAGCACCACCGAGCTTGAGAGATTCGAGCCACCCCATAGAGGGATTTGTCCGGGCTGAGCACTACGTTGGGCTCTTACCACTATAGACCAGAAGGTCACAGAGCTGGTGGGAAGAAGAGACTGTGTACTCCAATGGCTTGGGGAATCTAAGAACCACCCTGCCAAGCAAAATCAGCTTCAGGAGAACTCACATTGAGTCCCTGTATTGTAATTCTCGGTTTAAAGAGACAATAAAACAAGGCCACCACTGAAAGCTAGACCGGAGATGTAGCCCTGGAGAATAGGGTGAACTCCTTATTGAAAGTGCTTGTGTCTTTGTGGTTGCTTGTTGTATTGCTCTGTTGTCTTTCCATTTAAAATTTCTGTGTATTGGCAATCTGATCGATTCATTGCTTAAATAACACAGAACACACACCAACACATGAGTCTGTAATACCTTCTGTTTAATAAATCTTCAACTGATGTCACTCATAGGGTGATTATCAGATCACTGCTGCTAGAACACCCAAGAAAAATGGGATAGTTTAAAGAAGAAACCGAACTGTTCAAGAAATGGCAAGAACAATGTTAATAGCAGCTGACTTGCAACAAAAATTTTGGAGAGAAGCAGTTGGGACAACAGTTTATACCTTGAATCGAACTCAACTAAGACCAAATAATGAGAAGACTCCTTATGAATTATGGAAAGGAAGACCTAATTCAGTAAAAAACTTCAGGATTTTTGGAAGCAAATGCTTCATAAAAACCAATAATGACTCACGAGGGAAATTTGATTCTTGAGTTGACGAAGGAATATTCCTTGGATATTCTACTAGGAGTAAAGCTTACAAGTGCTACAATAATTGACTACGGAAATAGTGGAAAGCATTGATGTGAAGATTGATGAAGCCCTTCCAGAAAAGGAAATTGAAGATCATGAAGTTGACCCTCTCATTGAAGAAAATGAAGAAGAACTTGAAAAAGAGGAAAAAGATCAAGAAAAACAAAAGGAAAAAGAACCATCTTAAACTCATTCAAAGGTGAAATTCCTCCAAAAACATCTCCCGGAAGAGCAGATCATTGGTAATGTAGATGAGGGGATACAAAACCGAAGAAGGATGACAAGTACACCAAGGAAAAATGATGTTTCTCTCATATCTATGATAGAACCATAAACGTTTACTCAAGCAAGGATCCTCATTATGTGGAAGCCATGGAAGAATAAATGTCTCAAATCGAGAAGAATGAGACATGGGAGCTAGTACCTCATCCAACGGAAAAAAATATAATTGGAACCAAGCGGGTGTTCAAAAACAAATGAATGAAGATGGACAAATCATCATAAATAAGGCAAGGATTGTTTGTAAAGTTTATTCACAAATTGAAGGAATTGACTTTGAAGAAACCTTTGCATTGGTAGCTCGTATGGAACCTATAAGGATGTTCTTGACATTTTCTTTCTCAAAAGGATTCAAAGTCTATCAAATGGATGTAAAATCAGTGTTTCTGAATGGGGAACTCAAGGAAGAAGTCTACATGGAGCAACCAGAAGGGTTTAATCTAGCAGAAGGAAAAGACTTTGTTTGTAATTTGAAAAAGGCATTACATGGGTTGAAACAAGCTCCTACAGCTTGGTACGCAAGATTGTATCACTATCTACAACAACAAGGATTCAAGAAGGGGGTGGGAGGAAGTAATCTCTACATGAAGATGGATGAGGATAAGTTACTAGTCACTCTTGTCTATGTTGATGATTTAATTTTTGCTAGCAATAATGATGAGATGAGCCACGATTTTGCTCAAAATATGTCAAAAGAGTTCGAAATGTTAATGATAGGAGAGTTATCTTACTTCGTTGGACTACAAGTATCTCAAAACACAATAGGAACGTTCATATCTCAAGCAAAATATCTTAAGGACATGCTTAAAAGATATGGAATGGAATATTGTGCACCCATGAGCACACCTATTACCACATATTCCAAATTAGGCAAAGATGACGACTCTCCTCCGGTAGATGCAACTCATTACAGTTCAATAATTGGAGCCCTCCTATACTTAACTACTACGATACCTGGCATTATGCAAGCAATAGGAATGGTGGGAAAATTTCAATCAACTCCTAAACAATCCCATTTGTTGGCTGTAAAAAGAATTCTCAAATAATTGAAAGGAAAACCTGATTTTTGTCTTTGGTACCCTAAGAGCTCAACTCTTACTGTGACTGCATACACTGATGTTGATTGGGCTGAAAGTGTCGATGATCGAAAAAGTCCTAGTGGAAATGCATTCTTCATGGGAGAATGTCTAATATCTTGGCTTAACAAAAAACAAACATTCATATCACTATCTATAGCTGAAGCCGAGTATATAGCTGTTGCAGATTGTTGTAATCAAATATTATGGATGAAGGAAGCTCTGAAGGATGCCAACATAGATACCAACCAACCAATCACCATCTATTGTGATAACACAAGTGCTATTAGTCTCAGCAAAAATCTAGTGATGCACTCAAAGACCAAACATATACCAATCAAGTATCATTTTCTTCATGAACAAGTAGGTGAACAAAACATAAAGTTGGAATATATCAATACCAAGGAGCAGATTGCTGATATTTTCGCAAAACCTCTTCCTCGAGAAGCATTTGAACATCTTCGCTAAAAGATGGGGGTTATTGCTCTAGCATCACACTAAGATGATTCATAAAGATGTTGCATGACAAGGGGAGCAGTTTGAAAGGGGGAGTTCTTGTGCACCCGTTTGCCATTGATGTCAAAGGGGGAGAGAATGTATGAAGAGGAAAGAATACTTCCATCAATGACAAAGGGGGAGAGAATGTATGAAGGGGAAAGAATACTGCCATCAATGACAAAGGGGGAGATTGTTAATCTAGGTTGTCATTGATGTCAATAATTGATCGTTAATATAGCAGTTACTGGATGGAAAATATTCTTGAAGATGCCAGAAGATGAATGGAAAATATTCTTGAAGATGCTAGAATATGACTATGACACTTGTTTAAGATGGTGAAGTGTCAATCATGCTATGAAATGTCTACATGATAACTTATGTGGACCACACTTGATGAACATGATTGGAATATTAGACGACGATGAAGAAAGACTACATGTTGCATCTGATTTTATTGACGACATTTATGAGCCTATGAGCTTTGATGAAGAAGCCTAACAAAATGAAGCCATCCATGAAGAAGAAGTTCATCCATGAATAATATAATTGTCCTCCATTTCTGCACTAAATAATAACCAGTCACATTAAAAAACATTTTTCACCTCCTTAGAGGCAGAATTTGACCATGAGACCTAGACCATATTATAGAGTATAATGTTTCCTTTCCAATGAACTATTATATGACCATAAACTCCTAATTTTTAGGAGAAATTGATTTTTAAAGATTAAATTAATTCTTTGCCTATTGAGCCAACTTGTATTAAGACAAGTCATGTCGGCGTGACCTAGAAGATGTGACTATTCATTGTGAGGACGCAAAACATGTACAAGTAAGAGGTTAGACCTCCGTTTCAAGGACAAGAATTCGGTGAAAAATACAATCAAGGAATTCAAACTATAGAAGAAGAACAAGGAACATAAAGTTCACATCTTGTGAACTTGATATCAAAGTCAAGGGCTGTCTCAACGCAGAACATAGATTATCTACACCAAAGGAGTGAGGACTTCTAGACGGATGTTTTGGCAATTTTAGCGCAGTCTAGGGTTATAGTCTAGCAGTATAATATTGTAGACTGTACAACAATGAAACTCCTGTGTTAGTGACTACAGACTAGTGTAAGTATGGGCTAGGGACAACATGAAAGTGGAAAGTATTGATTGCAGGCTTGTGACAGTGTGAGAGACACAATTTGAGAATATATCTCCTGGTCTAGGGACATATTTAGAGAAGGAGCATCTTCGGACTGTGACAAACACTTGTGCATCATTAAATCGGATTCAGTGGTTTACACCTCAATCCTGTAACAAAAAATTCCTTGCACGGATAGCAGCATACTCTTATAGAAGTGACCTTTTCTGCTTTCACTGGTGTCTCCATACAAAGGTGTGGTAATTCATCTTGAACAGGTTCAGATTAGGAGCAGAGGCATAGACTGATGTAAGCACAATGGCTCGGTCTCCATAACTGGATGATACCATGATTCTTGAATGAAGTAAAGACGGTGAAAATTCCAGTCAAGTTGAATGGTGAAGACAATGAAGCATTTCAAGTAAGTTATATTTACATTCTCTATTAAAAACAATAGGATTGGTGTCCTTGGAGTTGGTGCTACTAAAATCAAGGTAGGTGCCTTGGATGTGATAGGGTCAAATCCCTAGAGGTCAGAACCTCATCAAAAGCCAAGTTGGTGCTTGGGAATAATTATCATACATTGTATTTATTCTTTTGTACTCAATAAAATTATACATATACATTTCTCTGATTAAATTATGAAGAATCTAACTAGTAACAATAACAATTGAAAGAAAATATTGATTCACCCCCCTCTTAGTGTTTCCAACAATGACATCTTCTTTGAGAAGATCTCTGCTCTTATTTTGATAAGTCAAAATGTTGACTTATGATGTATATGTACTATCTCTCTCTCTCTCTGCTAAACTATTTAAGAACATATAAGAAGAATTGATCAAGGGTTTCCCCACATTGGGGTTTGTCCCTGGTTGGCGTGACATCTTATGTCCTATTGTCTTGGCTTGTCTTCTACGATTTATGTTTATGTTCTATCTGCATTTTACTATCATGATAAATGTGATTGCTAATTTGGAATGGATATCTAGCTAATATAGAAAATCGAAGTAAATTTGCTATCAACATAGAACATACCTAAAATTAACATGCTATCAGAGGTGAGGTGAAGACAAAGCCCAAGCAGATAAGTCAGCTTTATCTGAAGTGGGATTGTCTAGGGTGCTTGAATGAATTAGTGTTCTAGTTGGGCGGGCAAACAACTAGGGTTTCCAGACTTTTGTAGGGGTTGATCTCCATGGAAGGGTGCAAAGGAGGGAGCTCCACTCCCTCCTACAAGCAGGTTGTGGCCAGTAGAGGTAAGAAACCAATAGAAAATGATAGATGTTCTTCAGAAGAAGGGAAAAGGAACATTGAAGAGGAGATAGACTGCACCAAAACAAGGGAAAATAATAGCACAAAAGATAATGAGGAAGAAGAGAAGGAACAGGGAACAAAATACAAAGCACAAAAGGGACCATGTAAACCCAAAGCTGAGATCAAACCCAGAGTATTTTTAAATGATCCTGCTCTACAGGCACCACATGCGGACATATGCAATCATTTGTAAATTCATGGGATTATGGCCCACTAAAAAAACTTTATAGACATGGATTAAATACCACTGGAAACCAAAAAGAAGCATAGACCTACATCTTGGGTCAAAGGGATTCTTCACTGTTTGAAGGAGGGCCCTACTTCTATGCAGCAGTAGGCCTCTATATGCGGCATGGACTATGAATTTTGTCCCGGAGCGTGAGACTTTTACTTCGGTCCCAGTCTGGGTAAGAATCTACTCTCTGCCTCTTGATTACTGGCCAACTGAATCGTTAACTGCCATTGGAAATAAATTAGGGCGTTTTGTCAAAGCTTTTGAGGTCACCAGAAGGGGAAAATATACTTCCTTTGTAAGAATATGTGTGGAGATGGATCTCTCTAGAGCTCTTCCAGATGAGGCAATCTTGGAAGTTTTTGATGAAAAGTTGGTGCAAACAGTAGATTATGAGCATATCCCATTCAGATGTCGCAGATGCCATGAGCATGGGCACCTATTCAGAGACTGCCCTCTTAGTAAAATAGAGACCAAGAGTAAAGTTAATACAATGAAAGACTCTGAAAGCTTTCATAAAGTGGTACCTAGAGGAAAAGGGGGCAAAAGGGAGCCAAAGCAACATCAAAATGAAGGGCAACAGGCTAGTCCGAACAGGTTCCAAGTACTTGAAAAAAATGAAGCGATAACAAAAGCAGATCAGGCAATGGGAGGAAGTCTAGGGGAGAAGGAGAAAGAAGAAGACCGTGAACAAACATAGAATATTAATAAACTGAAAGAGACTATGATGAGCTATGCAGAACTAAAGATGGACCAGGAAATGACCCAGAGTGAGATGGAAATGGAGGACCACGAGCTATAGGAGATTCTTGACAGAGAACGCCTAGATCTGGAAGGATTCTTGAAACAGGGAACCATGGGAGGGGTAGACTTGTTACCTCAAGAAGAGTTCAATAGAGTACAACAATTGTTCATATGGAAAACTCAGGCTAATGGGCCGGAGAGGCAAAAAAACAATGAAAGGTAGGGTAACGAAGGTGTGAAAACTATGAAAACTACACCAGGCTTAGCACCTAGAAATCTAGGAAAGAAAAGAGGCAAGAAAAAGCAGAATGAGCTATTGATGGAATATGGAAAGCTAATGATAGATTCAGGTAAGATGAAAGATCTAACCAGCTACTCCTTTACAAATATTTAATAATGAAGTTCACATCTTGGAATATCAGGGGTCTAGGTAGTAAAAGAAAACAAAGAATACTTAGTAATAGAATGAAGCAAGCAGCTCCAGATATGATCTTTATCCAGTAAACTAAATGTTCCATTCAAAAGATAAAACAAATACATAGAAAATAGCTCAATTGATTTGAGTTTCTAGAAGTCAAAGCAGAGAATACAACAGGAGGCATACTCACTCTTTGGAACCCCCAAAAGATTGGCATAATAGATGCTGAGGCATCTAGGAATTATTTATCAGTGGTTATTCAGCCTGTGGGAGATAGGGATACCTATCTGGTCACGAATGTTTATGGCCCTCAAAGAATGGATGATAAACTCAGGTTTCTAGATTCTCTTGTGGATCTCAGAGACAGAAATGCAGGAATACCTTGGATCATGGGGGGGGGGGGGGACTTCAACATGATCAGATCACTTTCGAAGAAAAAAGGGGGAACTAGAACTCTAAGCAAAGACTCTTTAACATTTCAAACTTTTATAGATAATATGAAGCTAGTTGATGCTGATACGAGCAATGGTCTCTTTACTCGGAACAATAAAAGAGGAGGAGAGTCTCATGTAGCCTCAAAGTTAGACAGATTCATTATCTCAGATGACCTTATGCTCATTAACAAGGAAATGATAGCGAGAGTTCCCCCTTTGGAGGCTCAGATCACTGGCTGGTTCAACTGGAGGTTCAGGGCATTGGTACCCCTAGGAATAGACCTTTCGGATTTGAGAATATCTGGCTTACCCACCCAGATTTCATCAATAATATTGAAAAATGGTGGTCAGAAGATTTGCAGATTCAGGGTACAAGAATGTTCCTTCTACACAAAATACTGAAGCACATCAAGTTCAGGCTCAAAGAATGGAACAAGAATGAATTTAGTAATATTTTTGTAGCAAAAAAATCTGTTGAAGATAAAATGCAAGAAATCAACCAAGCCCTTATCACGGATGACTTTGACAAAGTCAGAAGTGATAAAGTAGCCAAAAATCATCAAGATTGGGAGAATATGTGTAAACAAGAGGAAATATTTTGGAGACAAAAATCTAGAGTTCAATGGCTAAAAGAAGGAGAGCGAAACACTAGATTTTTCCACAGATCCACCATGGCGAATAGAGCTCACAATAGAATCTCTTCAATCAAGGATGAGGAAGGGAATCTTCTTAACTCCCATGAGGATATAGAAGCTGTGTTAGTTCAACACTTTCGAGGTATAGCAAAGGAAACCATTTCAGATAGAGAGCATTTTATCAGGGACTTAACAAGACATATACCCAGGTTGGTGTCTAGAGAGGATAATTTCAACCTTAATAGGCCAGTGACTGAAGAGGAGGTTAGTGAGGTCCTCAAAGAAATGCAGAATGGCAAAGCGCCAGGCCTTGATGGTTTCAATGTGGATTTCTTTAAAGCTTGCTGGAATATTGTTAAACAGGATATTCTGAATGTAGTGGAAGATTCCAGGATGAACAAAACTATTTTGAAGGTGCTCAGTACCTCCTTCATCTCCCTGATCCCTAAACAGGACAATGCTCAAACTCCAGACAGATTTAGAACCATAGCTTATGCAGTGTGGTATACAACATAATATCCAAGGTAGTGGCCAATAGACTCAAACCTCTTATTCCTACACTAGTTTCTCTGGAACAATCCGGTTATGTGGAAGGTAGACAAATTCTCAATAACATCATTCAAGCACACGAGGTGGTGCACTCATTGACTAGCAATAGGAAGGTTGGAATGATCATGTAATCGGACCTAGCCAAAGCTTATGATAAGTTGAACTGGACCTACATTAGGAAAGTTCTTATTGCTTTTGGGTTTGATCCTCACTGGGTTAGATGGGTCATGGCCCTGGTAACTTCTTCTAGCTTTTCAATATTGGTTAATGGTTCTCCCTCCGAGATGTTTATTCCTTGAAGAGGCCTCAGGCAGGGAGACCCGCTCTCTCCCTTTCTCTTCATCCTCATGATGGAAGGACTTGGTTGGTCTATCAAGCATGCTAAAGAAGTTGGTAAGATTAAGGGCCTACAACTATCTGAGAATGGACAGGCCTTGACTCATCAACAATTTGTTGATGATACCATGCTGCAGGGAATCCCCATGGACAAAGAAGCTCTAGCGTATAAACAAATCCTAAATGACTTCGCCATGGCTATAGGTATGGAAGTTAATCTCTCCAAGTATAATTTTTTTTCTTTAATACCAATATTGCTATTCAGAGGAATATCTCCAGAATTCTAGGCTTTCAAAGGGATGTCCTCCCTTCAAAATATTTGGGAGTTCCTCTAACTACTAAAACTCTGCACAAGAGCATTTGGGAGCCGGTGATTAATAAGATGCAGGATAAAATCAGGAAATGGACTATTAGATCTTTAAACTTCGCTGGTAGGTTGGTGCTTACAAAGGCTGTTCTTCAATCAATCCCAGTTTTCATGCTATCAGCACTCCCAGCACCAAAAGGAGTCATGCATCAATTCAGAACCCAAAAAATCCCAGGAAAAAATCTGTAAACCCAAAAAACATGGGGGTCTTGGATTGGATGATCCAGAGATTCTTAGCAATGTTTTAGGGGCTAAACTATGGTGGCATTGGGTAAAAAATCCAAGTGCTCAGTGGGCTAGCATCTGGAAAGAAAAATATGCTAGATCTTGGCAAAATAATGATCACATAAGGATGTCTGGAAGTATAAAGGGCTCATACATCTGGAATAAGGCCTGGGAGAATAGAGGCTTAGTACAAAAAACAGCTTCTGGGAAATCAGAGAGGGAGATCTAGCTTTATTTTGAGAGGATAAATGGCAACAAGAACCTATACTGTTAAAAGAGGACTTTTTGGACCTCAAGAACGAGACAGGCACCCAAGGTTTATCTAAGGTAAAAGATTTTTGGGATCATACTAACAATGCAGGAAAATGGAGAACATGGAGGAACATTGATTACAAGGATGATAGCCCCTTGAAGGAAAAAGCAGAGGCACTTATGAAAGTGTTGGAACAAAGGAAGATTTTAGTGATACGGGGCATGACCAACTTAGATGGGGCAACAATAATGAGGGCAACTTTAATCTTAACGAGGCAAAACACATTTTCCTTGAGCTGGGTTCCCATGTTCCGGATAGGATTTGGCTAAACCTATGGAGGCATCAAGGTTGGATGAATATTAAACTCTTCATGTGGCTGGTTCATCATAAGAAAATTTTGACTTGGGATAACATTCGGAAGAGGGGTGTTCTGGGGCCTTCCAGATGCCAGCTCTATGAATCCCAAGAGGAGACAATGGAACATCTTCTCAATAGTTGCATTTTCACCTCCAGGTTGTGGGATACATTTGCCACCATTTTCCAACAGACTGACAGGGACAAAGGGAGTATTATCAATACCCTAAACAATTGGAGACAAAACTTTTCTGATTATGAATTTCTTGGCTCAGCTTGGGCTCTTACACCAACCTTCATTATATGGAATGTCTGGAAATAAAGGAACAAGAGAATCTTCAAAAATGAAAAGAGTCCCTCCGAACGCTTGTTTGAGCAGATCTTAAAACAGCTTAAGGAGACGGTTGGCACTACAGTGTGAAATCCCCCTATGAATCCACCCTCAGAAGCTGAAATGCGGATTCTCAGTCAGTTGGGTATGCAAGGGATTATTCCTCAAGGCCTGGATAGGAAGGTAATGAAAATGGATACTGAGAAGGATTTCTGGTATCCTCCCCCTAACGGTTTTCTGAAATACAACATTGATGGGGTTTCAAAAGGTAACTCGAGAACTGGTGGTTTTGGAGGGGTGTTAAGGGATGAAGATGGAAGTATTCTTTTCATCTTCCATTTCCATTTAGGAAGAGCCACTAACAACATGGTGGAATTAATGGCTCTGGAGCAATGTTTAGATTTTATGAAGCAGGATAACTGCCAAAATGTGATTGTCGAAGTTGATTATGAGTTAATCATTAACTCAGTCAAGAGAATTAGCTATGGCACGGTGCCAGAAAAAGTCTCAAAACATTGGAGGCTGATCCAGGTATTCCAAAGGATTCAACGTCACCTCCAATGCCTTCGTACAGTAAGTTTTAACCATGTGCGAAGAACGACCAATAAATAGGCGGATATTCTGGCCAATCAAGGAGTGATCTGTATCGGAAGCAGGGTTTCGATGGGTTGGCAAGAGATGCCTTAGAATAGATTAAAGACACATTGTCATGACCAGGTGGATGAAGATAGGGAGGTGTTTCGAAATAGATCCATGGAGGCGAGTTCTTGATGACTTGGTTTCATTATGATTTGCTATTTTTTTCATAGTCTGGTCTTTGGTGGGAGGTAGGCCACTTTCGGCCTCAGCAACCCTCGTAAATACAAACTCAGAGACTCCCGGGGGATGCTGCTCGGTTGTCTTAGTTTATCGGATGGTCAACCGGAGGGAAGGAACATCTTTCATGGGTTCATGTACAGGCGTAGAGGAGATGGTATGAGGGGCCAGAATCTTGGCTTTCTCGGTGGCCATAATACCTTCAATTTTCTTTCTCTCGAAGCAAAACCGCCCCCATGGTGGTATATGGTTTATCGCAGGCCTCTCAAGCGGGAAGCCGTTTTTCCGAAATGGATGCGATTCCAATCACCAACCTACACGTGGCATGGGTAGGGATTGATTATCGCCCTCATCGTGCGCTCATGTTCGGGGCTTTAGACCCATGCGATATGATCCTCAGCCGTCAGATTTTGCAAGGCGAATCTATGGTCAGGAACGATCATGCATGTTGGTGGGTTCTGGTCATTAAGCGTCAGGCGTCTTCGTACTACGATATCTTCCTCGACCATCAGATGAGGCGAGGAGAATGGACGGTAGTGATCAAAGATGCAAGTCTGGTTGTTTAGTTTCATTGGGGGAATTGAGGTGTTCACACACTCTTCTGATCGTACGGCCTAAGCATTCTCTGTCTTTTGAGGATTTGGAGTTTTGTTTATAGGGTTGGCGGTTCTTACCTATGGTTCAATGACTTTGGCAGTTAGAGATTAAATTTTCCTTGGTCCACAGTTCCTTGCGGACTGTTGTATTTTATGTAAAATATTTTCTGTTTTAATGAAATAGAAGGTATGACTCTCGCTTCAACAAAAAAAGAAGACAAAGCCCAAGAAAGAGTGAAAGAGCAATCACCGAAGATAGTTGGAAAGGACAAAAAGGCTCAATGGGTTCCTCATCCCTCTTCAAATTCACCAAGGGTGAAGTTGAAGCAGAGAATATTATCTGAGTGGCGTAGTGGAAGCATATGATGGCCTACCTAAAGATCACTTCGATGGGAAGTACAAATATGAGGGTGGAAGGAAAGGCATATGCCTTGCTTGCAATAAGTGCAGCCATTATGCGAAGGAGTGTCCGAATCGTAGGGACACATCACTTGATGATGATAACAATCATTCCAAGGACATCTTCAATGATCAGAGGAATGACATGTAATGTAGGTCATCAAGGAAATAGCTGAATCTTCAAAGAAAGCAAGGAAATATAGGTATGAAGAATCAAATGTTGTTTCTGATAAGGTAAAGAAGTATTATCTTATATTGGCCCTCTCCACTACTTCTCCTCCAGACTCTTTGGGAATCTGGCTTATTGATTGTAGTGCTTCAAGGCACTTCATCGGATAGAAGGAAGCTCTCTCTAATTTGGTAGAGATGGAAACAATCGTGGGGATTATACTTGGAGTCAATGCCACCTATCCCGGAAAGGGTGTAGAGAATGTTACACATCAATTGAATGAGTGTAACACGATTCGTTTACAAGGAGTTCTTTATGTACCTAATCTCAAGAAGAACCTCGTGTCCATTTCAGCAATGGAAGTCAAAGGTTTCAAGGTGGCATTCATCGATGGAAAGGTATGTGTTTTAAAATGGAATTTTCAAAGATTCTTTTGAGTTTAGGGTTGGAAATTTTTATCAAGTTATAGGAAGTCCATTGGGGACCATGTTAGTTGACACATCTCTTCCATAGCACCGAAGGTCTGCTTATTAGGGGGCCCTACCTGATGTGAGTCAGATGGTGACAGGGATGCCTGAATTCAAGAAGAGCATGAAGGTACGTGTTTGAGATGTACCGAAGGAAAAATTACAAGGGGACCATTCCCCTCATGTAGCAAGACCTCAGATGTGGAACACCTTGAGGGGTTTGAGATTCATGATTGGGAATCACTAGTATGCAAGTGGAAGAAAGCTCTTTATGTCTTAGAGAAATCACCTCGGGCTTGATAGGAGAGGATTGATAGCTGTGTGATGAAGCTGAGATTCACTAGGAGTGAAGCCAATCCAAACCATTTCTTGAAGGTTGTGGATGATAGACCTCTCATACTAGCACCTTATGAGGATGACCTCTTTCTGACAGGTGTAGACCCTGTCATTTGCAAAAGTAAGAGGGAGTTGGATTCCGGATTTGGAATGGTGAACTGCAAGCCCATGATTACCTCGATGGAGCTTAAATTTCAAAAGTTATGTGGTAGTGATGCCGAACCTGATTTGGAAAATGCCTCTGAGTTTCATAAACTCATTCTAGCATTGATGTTCTTGTTGAACTCCCATCTAGATATATGTTCTGTAGTTAGCATGTTGAACTCATATATGGATGAGCCTCACTAGATTGGTGCCAAGAATCTTCTGAGATATCTTCGGGGCACAATCCCTCATGGATCGAGATACACTGCCGGAAATGTGAAGTTGCATGATTATTCGAATGTTGATTGGGTAGGCAGTGTGGAGGATCGCAAGAGCACTTCTCGGTGCTGGTTTTCTTTGGGTTTTGCTACGATATCCTGGATGAGCAGGAAGCAGAAGTCGGTTGCTTTGAGAACCATTGAGACTGAATACATAGCTACAAGTATGACCTCGTGTGAAGTTTCCTAGTTATGGAAGCTCTTCTGTGAGATTGTTGGACATATGCTAGATACCACCATGATCTTTTGCAACAACCAGAGGGGGATTCAATTGTTGAGGAATCTTATATTATATGATCGCTCCAAGCATATAGACATCAGGTACCACTTTATCTGGGATATGGTACATCGAGGTGCAAGAAGGCTCCATTGCATTGGGACTAATGTGTAGGTCACCGACATTCTGTTGAAACCCTTGGGAAAGGTCAAATTTGTGACTTTTCGAGAATAACTAGGAGTCATGGAGAGACTCTCTCCTAAGGGTCCTGTATTATATGAACATTGAGATCTGGGAGCTTCGGGGGCTTGGGGGTACATCGTGGAGTGATGAGAAAACATAGGGTGAGTGGTTCAACCTTCCCCTAGTGGTCTGCTATGTAGGTAGGATGAATGGTTCATCCTTCTCCTGCCGAGACATAGTCATAGGGTGAGTGGTTCAACCTTCCCCTAGTGATTTGTTGTGTACGAGGTGAGTGGTTCAACATTCCCCTGGGATACCCCTGGTGACATGTAGGAAGGATGAGTGGTTCATCCTTCTCTTGCCGAGACATCCTACACATGTAGTCTGGGACTCATGGGAAGTATGTCTCATCTGGCCAATGAGTAGGGAAATGAGGATAGGGACCATAGTAGTACTGATGGACACACCGTGTATCTATCGTACTCCCTATGCTAGGATGATATTGATATGGGATCAATTGGAACTGACTTTTGGTTCAGTAAGAGTGATATAACTCACTCTCTTTTGGAACTGATTTCGGATCAGTAAGAGTGGTATGATACACTCTCTTTATTTGGAATTGATTTCGGATCAGTAAGAGTAGTATGATATGATCTCTTTTATATGGGGCTGAATTTGGGTCAGTAGAGGACGGTATGATACATTCTCGATCAATTCTTCTTCTTCATAGTTCAGCAGAGCAGAGCAGAGAAGTGCAGGGAATTGATGGCAGAGATAGTAAAGTCTGGCAGATGGATCAACAGATGGAGTTCTCCCTAGCTGAGAGGGAGTGTTAAAATTGGCAACTAGGGTCAAACTCCATGTGGGTCATCTTATTTATGGAAGTTGATATTTTTCTTGAATTCTTCTTGTCGAGAGGTGTAGGATTGATCTAAAGATCATTCGATTCCAATATGTATTCATGGAGATATGAATTTATTGGTGTTATGGGACAATTTGTCAAGGTCGGAAATGAACCAAATTCCCCCCACATGTGCTCAACATTTTAGTATAAAAAGAGGTGGCTTGCTAGTCATTTTCACACACTCTTCTTGTGATCTCTTCCTCTCCACTTGTCTTTGGGTCTTGGTGGGAGGAGAGATCCTAAGAGACAATGATGCCCTAATGGAGAAGGCTCTATGTTATCATGGAGAAGGCTTTACGCTATAATGGAAAAAACTAACACAACAATGGTTGAGCCCTAAAATGCAGTAATGGTTAAGCCCTAAACGCAACAATGGTTACCCTAAACGCAACAATGGTTAAGCCCTAAATGTAGCAATGGTTAATCCCTAAACGCAACAATGGTTACCCTAAATGCAACAATGGTTAAGCCCTAAATGCAGCAATGGTTAAGCCCTAAAACAAAATCATGGTTAAGGCCTAAATGCAGTCAAAAGGAAGACGGTTCATGCTGCCTAACCATAGTCTTATGAGTCACAATATGGTTCCCTAGACGTTGTCAATACATAGGTTAAGGAGGACAATTAGAAGGAATGTTAGAGGATTGTTAGAGATAGTTAAGTAGACCTTAACACTGTCTCTATATACCCTAACACTAACTTAAATGCAGTCATGGTAAAAGACCTTGATTTTGTCCATAAGGAGATCCCCAAACTTGCTGTTCTAGGACACAATTAACAAGGGGTTCATCTACAACAAAAGGAGGATGTATATACTGCACTATAAGGAAAGGTGACTATGCAGTTTATAAGGTAGATTGGAAGATAGTGTTGTCATGATGTTGTAGATGATAAGCGTGTTAAGGATTGAGCTTGATTTGAAGGGCTGCTACAACTACCTACTTTTCTAGGCTGCAAGCCATAATAAGCAACTAAGTCTGTCTCTTGATAGTATTGCAGTGTACACCACAGTAAAGATGGACAATATATTAAGATGAAACATACTTGGATGGATGCAGCATGAATAATGAATGCATTGATGAATAGAGTGACTGTTGCGGGAAGCAAGGTGCAGTATGGTACAACAAAATGAATGCAACATGGTGCAACACTATGGTACAACATGATGATGGGCATGGAGGTATAACAATGGCTCGATATTGCAGCATCTTATTGGTGATGGGTACAACAGTGATGGAATGGTGCAACATAGTGCACAATGATGGGTACAGTCATGATTGGTGGAGCTCAGTGATAAGATCAGATCAGTGAATGGGTGTATCATAGTGACGGGCGCAACATGATGATGAGGTGCAGTACAGTGAGGTGTTGCATGGTGATGGAGTCACCTTGGAGGATCAGGATGCCTTCACCTGAGTCTAGATCAGCTACCCCATGTGACATCTTCTTTGAGAAGATCTCTGCTCTTATTTTGAAAGTCAAAATTTTGACTTCTGATGTATATGTACCATCTCTTTCTCTATTGAACTATTGAAGAACATATAAAAAGAATTGATCAAGGGTTTCCCCACAATGGGGTTTGTCCCTTGCTGGCGCCACATCTTGTGTCCTCTTGTCTTGGCTTATCTTCTGTGATTTATGTTTATCTTCTATCTGCATTTTACTATCATGATAAATGTGATTGCTAATATGGAATTGATATTGAGCTAATATGGAAAATTGAAGTAAATTTGCTATCAACATAGAACATACCCAACTATGCCATGGAATCATGTACTGCATTCTTAGCTCAAAAGCTAGGGCATTCATATTATTTCTTCTTATTAAAGAGTCAAGACCTTTCACCCCAACCATTAGAATTTCCTTTTTCTTCTCCTTGCCATTTGTAATATTAAATCCTTTCCTAGTGACCAACTGGCTACTCTAGGCAATTCTCTTCTCTAGCTAGTCTAAAATTTTTGTACCAAACCCTTTATCCCAAAAATCCCTTTCCAGCATTTGTTGCAGGTATTTGAAGGTTTTCTTCCTTTTATTTGCTCTACATTGAGGTTGAATCTTTATTCTTATTCTTTGTCTAAAAGGAATAAAATCTTATTGGTTCTTTATCCTCCATCTCTAATGATACTAGCTTTCTTTCACTACTTTCACAATTTAGTGGACCATCATTTTAACTCACAATTCCCAAACCAGGCTAAAATATTTACTGCTCCTACACTATAGCAAATACAAAATCCAATTTATGCTACAAGATTACTACCATGAATAGAATCTCAACATCTAATATAAAAGCCTTACATCTCTTAGGTATGCGAAAGTAATTTGCTACCCAATATTAATTTCACTAGTTTTATGCCACCCACTGACTGGATCACATTGAGTTTTCCCATACATCCATGCTTCCTAAGTAATCATCCATAGTTTATGGATGACATTGAATTTTCACATACACCCATGCTTCCTAAGTGATCATCCACAATTTATGATTGTGAAATCACTTTTAACAATTCCATTGTGGAATTCCTTGAATTGCAAACAGAGTTTCTCTAAATTTGTAACTTGTTGGGAATACGTGAAGTGAATGAAAGAGACATGATAACCTATGCTCTATGATGTGTTATGATTAGGAGAATGTTTTATAGCTAAAATGGATCATTTATTTATGGAAAAGGGGTTGAGGGAGAGATTAGAAATGAGGATAACCATTACTAGAAGAGAGGAGGCCTACTAGAAGAGAGGAGGCCACCTACAGGATAACCATGGAGCTTCCAAGGTGGACTTATAACCAAGCTTGTTGTTTTGATTGAAGCAATACAAATCTTAAAAATAACAACGATTGAGATAAAAAAGTTGTGAAATTATAATTTTTTCTAATACGCAAAATTTCGTCGCATATTCGATAGCACAGACTAGCCGTCAAATGTTCGACTCCTATTGTTTGATGTAGTCATCAGATAATCGATACCAAAATCGACGGAAAGAAGCATTGGTCGTTTGAGATTCCCGTCAAACAAAGCTCTTATCCGTTGAATATTCGACGAGTCACATTGACTCGTATGCCCCAAACTGATAGAACGACACGTCTGATATTCAAAACTCTCGTCGAACTAATTTAACTTGACGTTAGTTGTTCAATGTTGATACGTTGAACGAACCACTCAAGACCGACGGAAGGGAGTGTTGGAGCAATAACACTCATCGCACAATTTAGGTAGAATGTCGATTATACAACACCTAAATGTTGGTTTTTCCCGTAGGACCAAACTAACTAATTGTTGAATATCTGATGGCCAATTGTTGCAATTTTTCATATTTGGGGCTACTGAACGCAATGTGGGACCTCTTGGATATTCAATGTTTGGTGCATCAGATATCTGATGATTTATAGCATCGCAATATCGATGTCAAAACGTTGGTTTTTTAATGACAATTTTGACCTTTTTGTGTGTCGAATAATCAATATCTGTACCATCGAATATCCAACATTAACTAAATTGTCAACTATTTGATAGAATGCCAATGATGTGTTGATGAGAACCAATGTGTCGAATAGCCAATGCCAATAAGTCACATATCTGACTAATAGTTGTCGGATTTTGGCCCCATCTATACTATTGCTAGCAATGATAACAATGACAAGTGAAAGTATTCCAATGTCACAATAGATGTTACCGTGCTTATCAATATCAATGAGAGAAAGAGAGCATAACATTCATCAATTTGATAACAAATGACACATGAAAATATTATTCCTAACTTGATATTAAGAGAGCAATGAGGGCAGCAAGCTTATCCTATCCAACAATTGCCAATTTAACCAAGAATGCCAATTAACCTTTAGAGAAATTATATTATTGTCTTCTTATCAGGAAAATTGACTTAGTGAGAGCACTTATACTTATGAATTACATTAGATGCAAACAATGAAAATTAACACAATAATGCAATGAATGAGATGCAACAATGATATGAGGCAGCAAAGAGAGAAGCACTCAATCAACAAGAAAAACACTTACCCAAGATGCATAAGATGACAATAATGAATTCCTAATGCAATGAGACGACTGTCACCAAATTTTATCAAACCTTATGATGCATATATCAGTCTTCCAATTAGTATGACAGTCCTCCAGAAAATGACAAGGGATGTCGAACAAATGCAAGCCCAACCATACAAATGATTTATCAATGATATGAGATGATTATATGCTACCCTTTATGCCACTGTTAGGTGTTTATGTGATTGTTGTGGGTGACTTAGTGTGGTTGTAAGTGATATATCAAACCTTGGAATTCAACCCACAGTCCTCAAAACTTCACTTATATTCAACCAATACAACCACAAGATGAATATTTATTCCCTTAGGTAAATAATTCATGAGTTTGGACTTGAATAATGTGTGTTTAGGCCACTATCAATATATGCTTCAGAATTATACATGAGATAGTGATGAGAGAATAGGGATAGGAGGTCAAACCACTAGGCCTTATGGCCTTGTAGATGAGTGACTAGGCTTCCAATGAAAGTGCATCCCTACAAACACATAATTGGCTCCCAAAAATACTTGAAGCACATGCAAAACCAATTGTTAGAGAGAAATACCAAGGCTAACTGAAGATATGAAAAAATGATGGCTAGAGAAGAGGGATAAGGGCTAGAAGAGGGCTACAAATTCCAACAATGAGGCTAAGAGGCCAAGGAAGGGAAACAATGAAGGATTATAGGCCAAC
The DNA here is from genome assembly GCA_000404065.3 of Pinus taeda. NCBI lineage: Eukaryota > Viridiplantae > Streptophyta > Pinopsida > Pinales > Pinaceae > Pinus > Pinus taeda. Next base: position 192,847 of record APFE031392032.1, read on the forward strand.
AGTAGGGCTTAAGGGCTAAAAAAGAGGCAACGACTATAGAGATTAGGCCTCTAAGGCTAACGACAAACCTAAAAAAGGCCATGACAAGAGAAGAAAGGTCAAATAATGGCCTGCGACTCAAGGGAAAAGCTCAGGAAGGGTTGTGACATAGGCAAAGATCTCTCTAGGACTGACCTGAAGGCCTTAAATGCATGTGACAAAGGGAGAGAGGCCTCCTAGAGGTCCGAAACACCCAAATAGGAGCCTTGTAGAGGCTTTCGTGAGGGTTTCAGTGTTGCGGCTAGGGTTGGAGGCCCTAAAAAGGGTTGCGACTCACTTGGAGAAGGGCAAGGAGGTTGTGGCAGAGGCTAGAAATACCATGTATATGCATATAAGGTTAAAAATAAAATTTGAAACCCCTGCAAACACCCACAAATTAGCCAAAAACACCAAAATTCATCACAAGAATGCAAAAATATTACCTTGTAGGGCCAACATCTTCCTCTCTTAGCTAAATGTTGAGCTTAGATGAGGGGTAGAGGGTAGATCTTACCTTGTTAGGCCAACATCTGCTTCAAAATCCCAACGAAATTTCTCAAGAAGGTTAGAATTCTTTCTTGGAAGAAGAAACCCTTCAAACCCTAGCCTTAAGGCTAGTTCCTCCACAAAATAATTTGATCTCTTTAAGGGTTTGAAGAATCACCTGCACAAATGAATATAAAGAATACTCAAAACCCCAATATATACAAAAAATATTTCTTTTTTCCAAAACCCAAGTGCTACAAAGTTAAAACAAGGGTTAGATTTATTTACAAATGTACAATATTTACAAAATTAAATATTATCTCTCATTAGCAAATTAAATATTTCTATCCCAAGATCAAATAATATTTTTGAGAATTTTTAAAATAAATATCGTGGATGAATAATTTCAAAAAATATAATAGGCCAAAACCCTCTTGCAAAATAATTCGTCACAATGAAAACCTGAAGCTCTAACAAGGTCGACCCTTCCCCACAGTATGTGAACTTGGAGCCCAAGGGCTAACGTACATATAAATCTCTATTCAATGTTAAAGATAACTGTTAGATCATATAGTGAATCATATCACCTAAGATAACTCGTACCAATAGAATATTCTTATTAGTAAAAAATGAAATAACAATTGTAATATTCAACACAATATAGAGTATAAACACATAAACTAGCACATACCACAGATCAACAAATAGAAGAACACCATGAAATGAAACTTCAAAGTCTTTCGATTATGAGAAAAATAATTCCAGGAAGGCCACAACTGAGTACATCAATAGAAAATTACTTCACCCAAAGATGTAAATTAGGAGTTCAATAGCTACCCTATATAGAGAAAACCCCTCCAGTGGAAAATAATAAGAAGTTAGCTTGATCCTCGTCAAAATAATCTCGTCCGTTGAAAATAACTTGATCTTCTTTTAATCTCCACCGTTGATTTATTATTTTTGAGGAAAATTTCGAATTTATTTTAAAAACTACTTTTTATTGATCCAAAAATTAATATTTTGGATTAATTTCCTCAAAAATTTGACTTTGACTTAACCACCAAGTTCCAAGGGCTCAAGTTTTCTTAAAATATCCATTTTTCCGTTGGTGGAGGACCTCCAAAAATTGACTTCCTTTTGACCGATGAATTTTTATTATTATTTTCCACTTATATATTAATTTCTCTATAGTTATTTCTTGACTCTAAATTAATTAAATTTTTGGCTTAAGATTTTTATTTTATTTTGCCATAAAAATTAATTAATTGATTCTAGAGGTGATTTAATTATTTTTCCACCCTCATATATTTTAGCAATGGTGTCTGATTGCGAGGGACCATGCACTAAAATATTTTTATATCAAAATATTACAATTAATTCAACATTTAGAAGAATATATACACATTTAGAACAGACCCTCAAGACATTACCCAATTTTGTGACACAATATGATCTAATATAAAACCAAGTGTGCTTATAATAAAACAATTTAGCTATGATGTTTTGATTACGAGGGGCCATGCACTAAAATTGTTCTTAAACACACTTTTACAATATACTCGAAAAACACTAGGACTCACCTATGACCTTGTAAACGAATCCCACCCTAGCTTTGGGATAACTACTTGAAGGAAAACTCTGTTGATTATCTATGTTTACAAACACATAATTCGGGGAAGTTAGAAAACTTCCTAGGATGAAATCCTTTGCCAAAAGAGAAGGCTTACCCAAGTGTTGTTACATAATTAAATGGTCATACTAGCATCATTTACAATAGACCGTGCAGAAATTGGGTTTACAATGATATATTCATGTTGATTAATAACTTCAATCTTTGAAAAATATTCTCGACTTCCCTGTAAACTGTGTTCTCGGACTGTTGACAAAGTGTGGTCAACATCTGGTGATCTGAATCTCTTCAATTAAAGGAATTAACCAAGATCTTTTACTTTTGTGATGTTAGAAAAATTGCATATGAAAGATTATGAAAAGCCACGTGCATATTGTAAAAAGGAGAAACCTAATAGCAACCATCAAATCAAAGGACACACATTGATAACGAAGTTCATCCAGTGTGGGTTATGTCTTCGAGCTCGATGTCAAGAGTGGGGAGGCCACTTCATTAAATGTTGCAAGATGATGATGAGTACATAGTACAATCTTTGTCATTACAAAGATAAATTTCCTCAACCAGAGTGGCATGTCTCTCCATAAGACGTTCTCCTTATAATAACTTTCACTCAAATGGGTCCTCCTTTAGCGTGACAAGCTAATAAATTCTCACATGACATGGCATTCGCATATCCTTAAACATCACGGTATCAAGGATCTCAACAAAAAAATCATCATCTTAGCAAATCAAAAGAAAAGCATGACATCACTGCATCATATACCTCCACTTTCGAGGATGGTTGGAAAATGAAAAACTCAGCTAACAAAATGGACTGCACCATTGAATTCGTGGCGCGAAATCATGTCAAACGACTTTAAACTTTGCCCCTTTTTGACACCATCAAGTTTTGGATCCTCGAGAATCTCGAAGATTCCCCCAAAGATTCCTTCTTGAAGATGGCCAAAAAATCCGTTGCTTGGATGAAGAGTCTAAGCACACCACTGTTCTTGCTGTGAAATTCTATGAAAAATGACAATAAAGTTGGCATCATTCCGGCTCTGTAAAAAATCAATTTCCAAGGGAATCTTTTAGGTTCCACAAGATTCTTTGCTACTGGACCATTGAATTTACACTGCTCAGATGAGGAAACAGACCACACCATCAGATTTCTTGCAATATTCTGGTTCTTTTGAGTATAAAGTTGACATATTTTTGTCACTGTGAAAAACTTCCCTCTAGGGAATCTTTCAGATTCCCCCAAGATTCTGCATGGGAATATTATGTGGAATATTCTAGGATATTCTCCCTAGAAAATCATGCGGGCAGGGTTCTAGCTTTGGGTTCTCGTGTTGGTTCCGCCTTCGCTTGTTCTCGGTCCTCTAATTCATTGCTCGAATGAGAAATGGTCATCGTTTAAATATTTGAGGAAGCACAATTTTACCAATGAAAGGTCGTTGGGCATTAGTGGAGTGGTCCATTTGGGCACGTGAGGCCCAGGTTCAAACCTAATAGGCGGTTGTTTGTTGGCCCATTCATTTTTTAAACCGTTGGCGGTTACATTGATTACGCAGTTATGGGTATGGCGCGTAACAACTTTTTGGGGTTGGCGCGTTTTTTGTGGGGCCACTCCGTGGGGTGGGCTAGCCAACGACCATCGCGGGTTCAAGCTCCGCCGACCCCATTATCTGGTGGTTGCAACATGTTATATGACCATGTATAAATATAATGTGACCTTTGCAATATATAATGGATGGATTGGGTAGTGGGTCCGCCATTTTGGTGACCTGCCCCCACATATATAATTGATTATATATGATGGTGGGGTGGGGTGGAATGGCGAGTGTGGTGGCCCACCACCGATATATATCTATATCTATTATATATATATATATATATATTATTATATATATATATATATATAATTTCATTGTCGAATTTTAAGGGTTATTACACAAATTAAGTAGGCGACAAATTAACCCTTTCCAATCGTCGAATTTTGTGCGTCGAGATTATGCCAAATTGTTGTCTCGTTAGTGACTGCGTCTTGGCCAATTTTGACAAAAAATTTGATTGTGAATATCTTACACATACGAACTTGGATTTGAGTGTTGTTAGCGCTGATGGAATCAGGATGATGAGAACTATGATATGGTCATGGTTTTGGGTGGAGACTAAGAACTTTCATTTTTGAGCTTTTCCATAGCCACTGCTAAATTCCGAGTGTGTCTAGAGCCACCTAAATCATATGGCTCCACATGGGGACACGTTTCTTGACTGAAGGAATGTGAGAATCCAGAATCTTGTATCCAAGAAAATAAAATAACATCAAGTAGATATCCACTCACAATCAAAATCTTCATGTATACATCATAAAAACATATAGACATCTTTTGGAATAGAAAAATCATTCTAACATATGAAATATAAAGACATAAAACTTAAATGTATGAAAAAGAAACTAACTAATGACAAAAATGGTATCATATCTAAGAGAATAGGGTTAGAGATACTACACAAAGATTCCCTATGGCATTAGATGTCATCCATGTGGCTTAAACCGAAGAACTTGTCTGCTAATGAATGAATCTTTGGGCTGCTTGTTAGATGTCCCCTATTTAAATTTGATCCTCTTACGCTGATGAAGGATATTGTTATTGCATCGTGTATCTTTTTCAGATTTGAATCTTTTCCTTTTCTTGTTCGTGATATTAGATGAAAAGGTATCATGTAATGACTGTGAGAACTCTGTTACCACTGCATTATATTCCGAAGGATGTCCCAGTGCTACAACCTCCATTTTTTGGCCTTTCTGCATCAACATGATACCTTCGTTCCACTTCCATCTATAACATGACCATACCATCAGCTATTGCAGGAATAATAGTGTAAGATAAGTTTAACTAAATACATCCTCCTAGATTAACTACAAACTTCCTTGATAGAAGCATTCCCCATACATCTGGCACATCTATGACAACAATGCCCATGGTGATTATTCTGTATGGGTAATTAGCTAGAGTTACTTGTACATCCTTGATTACACCCAAGACCTCAATCTTTTTTGAATCCATGGAACATATATTATGATAAGGCCTTGAAATTATTAAGTTCAATTGGAACATGAATTTCTTAGTCATGACAGTAGTTGAGGCCCCTAAATCCAACATACAATTGTGAAGAAAGTGGTCATTAAATTCCAAGGTCAAGAATAAAGGTTGATTATCCTCATTCGTCATGTAGCAATTTAGATCCTTTAACTTGATCTCTTCATCTTTATGGTGTACATCAGTCTTATCTTTCTGAGACATGCCTAAGGCCTTGAAAAATGCAGCTCTTTGCGATGGAATCTTTAGGAGCTCCAAGTCTGGGACAAACATCTTAGCATTGTTTATCCATGAAACCAATCTTTAACCCTACTTGATAAGTCCTAGATGCAGTCTGTTTCTTGTTCTGATCTTGATTTTTTCTTTTCTTTGATAAGTGTAACCTTTACTTCTAGCAATTTCCAAAATTTGTTTTAGAGATGTTGTTTCACCATATATCCATGTAATAGGGTTTTTTTCATCACTGAAGTTATTGATGGTGAAAGATGAAAGATCATTTCCTTGTAGTTAGTATCCTTTGAAGAATTCTTATTAATATTATTTACTTGTTCATTTATCCCTTCCTATAGGATTCTTCTAGCAAGGGCACAAGAGATCTCCTCATGGAACCCTTCATAAGGCCTACAGAAAGGCATAGGTTGATCAACGGCATTTTTAGATTCGAGTGGATTTGGCGGTCTCTGCTCATTCAGAGGATTCCTTATTGGCCATGCATTATTATTACCTCGATTATTGTTATTACCTAGGCTGCATATTTTGAGCTTGATTTCGTTCCATTTGAATTAGCCTAGCTTGTACAACACTCATTTCTTTAGCATGCTCAATTCTCATTTCTTTGATCATTTGAGTTAACTCCTTGATTGGGTCATGCTATACCTTCTTTATTTCTTTTCCCTTATCTCTGATCAAACCTCTTTCAAAACTAGGAATATCAGACTTACCAGACACTTTCTTGGCCTTTTCAAATTCTTTAGTTATGGCTTGGGCAATGGCTAAATTGGTTGGTTTAGAACATCTTAGCTCATAAGAAGTATCAATGGTAAATGCATCAATATACTGCTCTAACAAAGACTTGTTAGGTGACTTATAGTCTTGATCCATTTCTTTGACAGTGTCAATGAATATTTTGTTGAATTCTTCAACAGTTTCATTTTCATTCTTCTTCATAATCTTATGTTGGGCATGGAATCCCCGCAAGGCATGTTTTGGGGCTCAAAGCCCAAGTTTTGACCCAATATTGTTGTAAAGACTCCGCTAATTGCGGGTGCAGAGCACGAAATGTATGATAGAGTCACAAGGTTGTCCGCCCTCATCTTGTAAAGTAATGTCGACCTACCCATGGTCCACGGACCATGGGATTGTATAAATAGAGTGAGGCTCTAAGTGTAAAATATAACAATAAGGAAGCGAGAAGGGAAGATAGAGTTTAAGTGACTAAGTGTGTCTTTGGGTCATAGGGTAGGAGAAGGCTCTGCATCTGAGTGCGCAGAGGCCTAGTAGTTCGCAGTTGAGTGCGCAGACCCCTATAGCTGAGTGTGCAGGGCAGAGTCGAGTCTGTAACTGAAGAAGAGATTAATAAAGAGAAGTTTTATCATAATTTTGTGTATTTGTTCTTGGGTTAATGCATGTTTTATGTAAATTGCAAATATATTGTTTATTTGCTACGTGCACCTGTATGAATGATTTATGTTGCTAAGTATAACTTAAGCACGCAAGTAGGATAAAATAATAAACTAACACTGGGATACTAGTAAGGACTTGGGTAATAACAACGTTCCCCCGAGTAGGGCTGCGAGGTACAGGAAAGTGCGCATAGAAATGTGCGCGCAGGGTCGAACTGCGAACCACTTGAACCCATCAGACATCTCTAGTGTGCGGAAACCTGGTTCTAGCACCCTCCTATACTACTTCCAGTGAGACCTCAGTCCACGCTCCGCGGACTGTTGCTGAAAGGGCCAGTAGTACCGAGATTTATTTGGCTAAATCAACTCTAAACTTGGGTCAAGCCCCAATAAGCCAACAAATGGTTCCGTTGCTGGGACCAAGATCTGCATAAGAGATGTCTGATGTCATGTCACTGGAATCCAACAAAGAAAGAAATTGAAGAGTGGTTGGACAGAAAGATTCACGAGTTCACGACGTAGGAAAACAGAAATCCACGAGTATCAAAGGAAGATTGGTTAGAGTGCTACTTATATACGGAAATACACGAAATTTTATTTGCATCCTTCCCCTCTGAGTTGTACGAGTGGATCAGGAAGCTAGCAGATAGTCAGGGAAGGTGTAGACTCGACAAAACTATTGTGTGGACTCCAGAATTGGTGCGCACACTAGAAGCATCAGGAGATAAGATTGCGTGCGCTATGGACCATTGGCTCGATTGAATTATAGGAGGTTTTATCATCAAGTTCGTGGTAGACACTTTAGCCAGCTATAGGGAGGTGGAATGACGCCTCCTCAAAGGACCGCGGGGTAAGTACGTTAAATATTTGAACACTTGGATTCAGATGCTACAGTGTGAAAAGCGGGTTATGTGAATAAATTGATGTTTAGGGCTACGTGAAGTGGGAGGATCCATAGAAACGAAGGTAGCAAAGAATTAGAGACTAGTTCCTTGATTTCACCTCTGTGGAAGAGGGAGGAGGAGCTTGCGATTCACCAAGTAGTGCGATCAGTCTGATAAGAAAACGAATTCTACACATACCACCCCCACCTACACCATCACCAGTTTGACCATCTTCACCCCCATCTTCGCCCACACCACCTTCGCCACCACCACAGTTCAATATGGCAAACACAATAAAATTTCCCGTGTTAAAAGGAGTAGGGAATGAAGATCTAGAACAATTTTGGTTCGTGGTAAAGGTTGTATGGGAAGCACAAGGAGTCACAGATGACAATATAAAGAAGGCAACATTGGTGAGCGTGTTGCAGGATCACACATTGACGTGGTACATTAAGCATTCCAATGACAATCCAAACGCAGGGATCACGGATATCCAAGCAGCGCTAAACAGGGAATTTAGTAGGCCAAAGTCAGAGACACAATCAATTATTGGATTTAAGGAAATCGTGATGCTTCCAGGCGAGACCCCTTGGGAGCTAGATCAGAGACGGATGGGCAACACCACGCATGGTTTGTAGCGTTACTAACACTGCATCTAAGGACTGCACTATCACAGCAGAAGCTATCCACTCAAGCCGAAGCCTTGGAGGTTGCAATGAGACTACAAGAGACCTTGATACAAGATCCTAACTTGGGGGTGTTGATTCTTGAAAATGTCATTCATTTCCATTACACTTTCACTCTTATGTCCATTATATCACCTCCATTTCACTACTATGTCACCACATTCATCCCACTTTCATTATCATTGGGCCACATTTATGTTTTCCAATATTTATTAATTCTAAGCCTTTTAAGTGAATTTGCTGTTAAAAATTAGGAAATAATGTGCATATTCTTATACCTAACAAATGGGTTGAGATTGTTGACATGTGTAGGTTGAAAGGAAGCTTCTAGAAGACCCTTATGTGGTACTCTAAGGCCAAATTCGAATTTGAGTGGAAAGAATCATGGGATCATGAGGATATGTGTCACATCTCCTAATTGTATTGTAACTCTAAGAAGACATGTGTCTTATCAGTTCCTATTTTGATTAGGACTCTAGAGGTAGAGGGAGAGATTCATGGACTCCCATTAATGAGATGGCTTCTTATCTTTTTGTAAAAATAGGAGATCTCTCTCCTTCATTTGTTAGTTCTTAAGTCTCAGTTTAGAGCTTAGCATATTAGTCTCATCTTGTAAGCTTAGAGTTTGGATTTCTTTAGCTTGGAGTTTGTAGTTCTTCCTTGATGGCTTTTGGAAGCTTTTGAGAGCTTTGTTGTACTTTGTAATTTTGAAGAATTTGAATAAAGCTTTGATGTTCTCAACATAGAAGGAGATGTGAAGTAGATGTCATGGAGCATATTAGAATGTAAGGTAGAGTAAATTTCATTTTATAATTTTGCTTTGATTTCATTATGTCATTTGATTGCTTTCAAGTTTGATAGATTAGATTTTTCATTCATGCAATTTTAATTCATGCAAGTGTGTTCAACCGGTTGATTGTAGATTAGTGATAACTTTTGGCATATTTTCATCTTCTTGATAACTATTGGCATATGAGATCATCTTGTCCTTCCTGCTAACTTTTATTTTCTGGAGTTTTAATTCAGCATTGTCCTTTTCAAGTTGTGATTTGCTTATTTCTCTTTCTGCTAGTTAGACATCATATTGCTCATCAATTTATGATTTCTGTCTGTGGTCAAATGGCTATATCACCAAAAAATCAGAATATTACTAACTACAATATGATTTAGTTGTGATATTACTTACTCATGGTTGCTTTCCATAAGGTAGATTCAGCTGAATGGAAAAAGACTAGAACAGTTTAAGTAGTGTGATTAGTTCTTTTAGGCAACTTACATTTAGATATCATATTGCTTGACATGTTCGTGATTACTTCCCCAAGGTAGATTGAGCTAAAGGGTAAAGGATTTGTATAATTCAAGTAGTGTGATTAGTTTCTTTTACACAATTTACTTTCTTGAACAGTTAGATGTCATATTGCTTAACTTGTTCATGATTACTTCCCCAAGGTAGATTGAGCTGAAGGGTAAAGGATCTGAAAAGTTAAATTAGTGTGAATTAGCTTCTTTGCTTTAAGTTTGAGTTGTTTTTCAAGTTTTTTCTTTCTTTTCATTTTCAGCAGCAAGGATACTGGGCCATTGTCATTAGTTCACCATTTGATGCATTTATTTTCTCTTAAGAATTGAATTCATTTTAGTTGTTTTAAAGCTTTCTTTTTAAGCACTTTCAAGTTTGAGAAAATCATTGTAGAAACCATCACCATCTATACTCCATACTTCACTTTCATCCTCGCCATCACACATTAGGGAAAGAGAAATCCAAAGACAAACTAAAGTAAGAAAAAGGTTAACTAAGCACATATGGTGTACCACACTTCATCAGTTTACAATACCCGGATTGATAATTTATGTAGAACAATTTAAGACGTTAAATTGACTAGACATTTTTGGCGCCGTTGCCGGGGAAGTGTAATTAGGAGACCTTATTTCTTACATCTAAAAAAAAAAAAATGGTTGTAACACAAGAACCAACCATGTTGCAATTCAAGTAAAACACTTTGCAGAAATATGAAGTTATCAAATGATATCATGCAAATTTAAGCCAAAGCTCAAGGATCAAAAGAATTAATGTAATATATATTGCATGAGGACATGCAATAGCTTCAGTTGGGGGGTATGTTGGGTCTTGAAAATGTCATTCATTTCTATTACACTTTCACTATTATGTCCATTATATCATCTCCATTTCACTAATATGTCACCACATTCATCCCACTTTCATTATCATTGGGCCACATTTACGTTTTTCCAAACTCTATTAATTCTAAGCCTTTTTAAAGTGAATTTGTGGTTAAAAATTAGAAAATAATGTGCATATGCTTATACCTAACAAGGGGGATGAGATTGTTGACATGTGTAGGTTAAAAGGAGGCTTCTAGAAGACCTTTATGTGGTACCCTAAGGCCAAATTCATTTGAGTGGAAAGAATCATGGGATCATGAGGATATGTGTCACATCTCCTAATTGTATTGTAACTCTAAAAAGACATGTGTCTTATCAGTTCCTATTTTGATTAGGACTCTAGAGGTAGAGGGAGAGATTCATGGACTCTCATTAATTAGATGGCTTCTCATCTTTTTGTATAAATAGGAGATCTCTCTCCTTCATTTGTTAGCTTAGCTT